>VZSR01003524.1:3676263-3694404 GCA_013398615.1 Brachypodius melanocephalos | reverse complement strand
AAAGCTGGCAGAAAAGAAGGAACCTATTGCAAAAGAACCATGAAACGTTTTCCTCCGTGTGCTGGGCTTTGGGGCACAAGCCAGGGCAGTGGCAGGAGGACGTGCTGTCAGCACTGGGGGCAGGCGCACCGCAACAAACCCCAATTCAGCGTCTCCAGCCCCGTTGTGTAACACAGACAGATCCTCTTTGTCTCCCTTTCCCCCCCCCCCCCTCCTTTTGATCCCATTTTTTGTTCCAGCCAAAATCTCTGCCTAGCTTTTCCAGCTCCATCTCCCACTGTGCCAGCTGCCCTTTTTCACCCTTTCCCGTGGCTTCCCATCCCTTTGCAAGTATCTGGCTGGGACAGAGGACATCTCCCCTCCCTAGTGGCACCTTTATCTCTGGCCATGCAGATGGCAATCCCATGTCCCGACCTGGGTACACTGGCAGTAGCTGTCACAATGGCACCTGCTCCAGGTGACGTAACCCTGCATGGATTAACCCCCCTGGGAGGCTCAGGGGATAAGCTGGGTGCTGAGCCACCAGGCACTAAGTAGGGTGCACAACCCCAGGTCAATCCATCCCCTCCTCAAGAGCCACTTTTTCAAGTGTGAAGGGAGTCAGTGGTGGTTCCCAGGGGATTTGGGACGATGTTCTGAGGGGAGTGGGGTTTGTCCTTCTGCATCCCTAGTCCTGTGGAGGAGGTGATAATGCCAGAGCTATAGTAGTTTTTGAGTGGGTGTGTGAAGACTGGGGCAAAGATAAGTAAGTGATGTGTAGCTGGGAGCTTCTGCCTCATTTTCCCCACACCAGCAGTGGGGAGTCTCAGCTCTCTTTGTGGGGGTCACCAGGGCATCACCATGCTAGGAGTGGGGGTGAGGCAGAAGGAGATTGCCAGCTGTTCCAGTTTGGCAGCTCTTGCTGAGAAAAGGCAGAAAAAATCCCTA
Source organism: Brachypodius melanocephalos (assembly GCA_013398615.1). Classification (NCBI taxonomy): domain Eukaryota; kingdom Metazoa; phylum Chordata; class Aves; order Passeriformes; family Pycnonotidae; genus Brachypodius; species Brachypodius melanocephalos. Next base: position 3,693,477 of record VZSR01003524.1, on the reverse strand, counting down.
CCCTTTCCTAAAAGGCTTTATAAGGCTGAAGTGACACATCCAGGCACACAAGGACAGGCCAGGGCTGAGAAAGCAGCCTTGGTGGGGAGGATCACAGCTAGTGTCTTCTCCACCAAGGCCAACCCTTTTATTTAAATTTCCTCCCTGCCCCAGCTATCTTTACAACCTGCTTTCCTGGTTCATCACGCCATCAGCTCCAGCGCCACCAAAAGCCAATGTTACAAAGGATCAGAGCTGCACATCGATCCTCACATCATCCTCGGCAGCACACAAAAACAGCCCAATCCAGCAGGGTACCCAGCCTCTCATCACACCCATGACCCCACATCATCCACCAGCACCTCTTCCTGGCGGGTTGCCCTGGCCAGGCAGCGTCCCACTGCCACCAGCACCTTCCCCAGGCGCCGGTCCAGTGCCCGCAGGTGGGGCTCAGCCAGGACAGGGGCCAGCGGATCTGCAGCCAGTGCCTCTCGCAGCACATCACTCAGGCGGTAGGGCTGGGTGGCCAAAAGTTGCAGCCGCAGGTAAGTGGACTTCTTGATGCTGCCAGAGATGAGGAGGGAGAGATCTCAATAGGCGGAGCCTCTACCCAACAGCAGATCCAGGGTGGGCAGCAGCCCCTTACCTGCAGCATTGCTGGAGAGGGGCCAGGATGGATGGTTCATCGCGTGAGTGTGTGCCAAAGCTAGAGGTGGGAAGAAGCCCGTAAGGATGTGTCAGGGTGGCATTTTGGCAATACCGGAGGTTTCCCTCCACCCTTTTGCTGCAATTGCTCTCCCCTACTCCCCAGTTTTACCCGCGACCGTTGTCCAGGTGGAGCAGGAAAGTGTCATTCCCAAATTTCTCAAAGGTCTCATAGTGGTGCCGGTCCATATTGCCTGTGGTGGGCCAACAAATTTGCCATCAGGTTGTGGGCGGAGAGATGGGAGCAGGGACACGGAGCACTCTCCTGGTGTGAGACTGAAACCCAGAGCCTGGGGAAAAGGGTTGGAGGCACCTAAAAGGTGTCCATCTGGTGGCCATGGCCGCAGAGGGGAACTGAGCAGAGACCACACGGCCTCCAGGCCCCTTCTCATCCCAGCAGCCCCACAAAGGGACAACAGTGGCAAATGGAGCTGAAGTAATGGCAAAGACATGGCTGGGTGATCAGGAATGAGGAGATGGGAAAGTCTCCTAGTCAGATGCTGGTGAGGGGACAGTGCAGGGAGGAAGAAATGGCCCAGGGACAGGAGAGGCAGCAAGAGCCCTGGGCAGTATCATCTCCACCTCTGGCTCTCCAGGGGCTGCATGTGAGAGCATGCTGAAAGATGCCTCCCATGCCCAGGGCATTCAGCTGGGGTGTCCCTGGAATCTCTTGACTTTCAACTTCTGCCTGGGAAATGCTCTGGTGATACAGCCCCGTGCTCTTATTGTGGATAAGACTGCAGCTCACTACAGCCTGAACAACAGTTTGGCCAACAAACCTCGCAGGGCATGGTACCACGGGGCATGGAGCCATTTGGGCCTGCTGGTTCTGAAGGACCTCCACAGCCCCCAGCACAGGCATAGAGGGGCTCACCCATGAGGAAATCGAGGATCGTCATGTCGATGAGGTCAAGGAGGCGATGGCCCCTGTCATAGGGTGGTGTCTCTCGCACCTGAGCGCAGTAGTTGGGGTTCAGCTCCCACCTGGTGGCAGACGCCAGGGAGTGCAATGGGGCCATGAGAGCAGCTGTGGAGAAGCCCCCTCCCATCCCATAGCTCTGCTGGCCCACGTCCCCACACCCCCCCATGCCCCATCTCACTCAGCCTTCTTGCTCTTGTGGTAGGAGCGGCGCCAGGGGCTGCGCCAGGAGTGGCGCTTGGCCAAGGTCTTGTCAGGGAGCAGGGCAGCCATGGAGCCCTCCATCTGGTCCGGTTTGCCACAGAGGGCGTGCTCGGTGGAGCAGTAGTAGGAGCACTCCCCGTAGAAACAGACGTTACCCGCTGGCCATGGGGACAAAGCAAAAGTTGACAAAGAGAAGGAAGGCAATGAGCCTGTGACCCCCAGGCAGAGTGGTCCAGCAAGCATCCAGGGGAGGATGCTCCATGCATTCTAGCCATCTGCCACCAGCAAAGCAGTGGCAAGGGAGGCTGTAAGAAGCAAAGGCCTGTGGCAGGCTACCCATGGGAGCTGGAACAGATCCCAGTGGGATAGTTTGTCTGACTGTGGGGGAAGCAGTAGCCAGCTCCAGGTGAGCTTCATCCAGATGGCCACAGGACAGGACAGAGAGCATGAAAGCTCACCTGGGGAGATGAAGAAAGTCTTGGCCAGTTTCTTGTCTGTGGTGATATCCCAGATTTCCTTTGTTATGTTGACCAAACGGCCAGAAACTGGGGGGATTCGTCGGAAATCCAGGATCCTGAAACACAGAACTTGGAACCATTTCTTACTGACCTCAGCTGGTTTAATAACAGCGAGTTATTAAAACTGATAGAAGACACAGGTATCCCTCACAGAGAGCGAGGGGTGGGATGAAGGAGCAGTTTCTCTGGTGCTTTGCCAGTATGCAAAACTTATGCTCACCTGTCCAGGTGGAAGGCTGCAATCTCTGCATTGTGCCGTTCAAAGTCTGAGAAGTAGAAGAAATCAATGGGGGTCTCCTGGTCCCGGGTCTGCCTGGAAGGAGAGAGGACATTGGGAGCAATCATCATGGATGGGGTCACTCCAAGCATGGGATTAGTTCCAAACCACCACTCACTTTGTGTTCCCTGGTGACACTGGAGACACAGCCAGACCCAGTCTCCTCCAGTCACTTCGTGATGAGTGGGTGGCTCCAAGCCCCCATCCAGGCTCCTACGCAACCCCTGCCTCTAACTCAAGGGTAGGGAAGCCCTTCATGGACTGGAGGCTCCTGGATTGGAGGCTCCTGGACCACCACCTTCTTTCTACCACTGGAGGTCACTACCCCATCACAGGCTGCATCCAGTTTGCAGCAAGCACTGCCAGGGAAGGCAGGAGGAATGGGACCATTCGCCTAGCCTCAGTTTTGGAACGGAGGTGCTGAAGTGAGGCAGCACACGAAGCATTTCTCCATTTCTCCCTCTGTGGTCCCCTCTGGCCACTCCTCGCTACCTAAGAGGACAGTGTAGGTGAGGTATAAGGTTGTCCCAGGCTCTACTCACTTCATGGGCTTGAAGAGGGCCTGCCCATAGTTTGGGAATGTCATGATGAGCTTGAGCTGGGTCCCGCCGGACTTCTGAACTGAAGGGAGGCACATAGGGATGAGGGAGGTAGGCAGCAGGCAGCAGGGCAGGGGTATGGACAGGGGTACAGACAAGAGGTGGTACCTGAACTGATGATCCTTTGCGTGGCCAAATCGTGGAGGAGAGTGGGCAACAAGGGGTCCCGGCGGGGGTATAGCTCATAGCGATTGATGCCGATGTGGAATTTGAGCCAGGTGGGGTAGGTGTCATAGGCTGTCTTCCCTGTCGGGAGGAGCGTCTCGGCTTTACTGCTGCTGACCCTGCAGCCCAACAAGCCACCACCACCCCAACAAGAATGACAGCTTTTAGTCGGGACAGAATGGGTCCCGTGTCCCCAGGCCCTTCCTGGGAGCCAGTGCATGGAGGGTAAGGTATGGAGAAAGCCCAGAGCAAGCCCTGGATGGGTTCCAGGTTTCATGGTGGTAGAACACCCTGCCCCATACATCCTCCATGGGGCTTTTGGCACTTGGCAAATCCCACCCAAAGTTGATGGCCAGGAAGACCCACCAGCATGGCTGGATTGAACACAGTGTCTTCCCTTCGTCCCCCACAGAAAATCCCTGGGTTGATCCTGCTTCTCTCATCCATGCATTTATTTCCCTGCTAGAACTGATCATCTCATTGTTTTTCCCTAAGGGATTGGTTCCCAAGAGTACAGTCTGCTACACCCCTCCATGTGCTTACTGGAGACACACGTTTGTACACATGTGGAGTAGCATGGGCTTCCCAGCTATCCCCAGCACTTATCTGAACTCCCATCCTCAACAACCCATTCCCCTTGGGTGGGTTTCCCCAGGAGGATAAGTTTGGGTTAGTAGTATCCCTGTCTCTATGCATCCTGCAAATTTGCAGTCTGCTGGCATCCAAGGGAGCCCCTGGGGGTATCTGCCCCACCTCTGTGCTAGCACACATTGGCAATGCAATGGGACAGTTAGGCCAGGGTATCTATAACCCATATCCATGTCTCTCTCTAGGAAAACACAGACCATGCATTGATTTCATCAAACCAGACCCAAGGCTACCTATAGGTGGTCCTCAGAGACAAGTCAAATGTCCATTTGTGGAAACCAGCTCTTAAGCCAGCTTTTATTCTCTCCCAGTTCTAGCAGGCACCACTTTTTAAAGGTGTGCTTTCCGTAAGGAAGCTACTATGTGTTACAATGCTAAAGCTTTTAATATCTTCCCTTCTGATTAGAGGTTAGTAGTCCAAAGATAAAAATAGGCAGCCATCAGCAGTGAGCTCACCATACAGCCAAGCCTAAAGAGGTCAGGCAATATCCTACAAACTGCAGGACAGGAATGGTCTCACGGTTAGAGGTAACCTACATTGCAGGCTTTGCATCTCCAACATACCAAGAGAGGGGGATAAAACTGGTTAGAAATCTGGAGCAGGGACTTCCTCATATACAGAGACTGAGGGCTAGTCTGCGTTGGGGAAGGAGCTGAGGAGATCGTCTAATAGATATCCACAATACAGTGAATAATTCAAGAGTCTCCTTAAGCTTTGCTGTGTGCTACAAGCTTATGGGTAGCAGCCCAAAAACTCAGGGCTACGAGAGGATTTGAGCTGTGAGAAGAGCATACTTAGCAATGCAAGCCCCTCTGGGGTAGGATGCTGATCTACATAAGGAAACTACATGTTTGGTCCCTGCTGCTTGTCCTCTCAAACCCACATATCCCCGAAATGCAAGCTAGAATTGAGCTTGCTCCTCACCATTCATCACTCCTGCTGCTCTGCAGGCTGAACTTCTCCATCGGGTTGATGATAAACAGCTTGTCTTTCTCTGTCACCTCTGGGACTGGGATGTTGTAAAGAGGATGCTCGAAGAGTGCTGCCAGCTTTGATCCCTTGATCCACCCTGCATTCCCCTCTTCATACCGCTGTTGGACCCCTGGCTCTCCAGCCCTCAAGTTCAGCCCCGCTCTCTGTGGCTGGGAACTTTTCTCCAAGGAGCCGTTGCTTCCACTGAAATCCTGAAGGATTCGCAGGCTCAGCTTTTTGAGGTTGGCTGGCATGGGGCTGCCTGATGGGACACCCACAGCTTTTGATGCTTTCGTATCGCAGCTGCAGGTCCTGTGGATTGTGGGGAGAGCAAAATCCATCACCAGGTGCATGAGAAGGGCCAAGAGCAGAAGAAGGAGAAGGCTGATTTTAAATTTCCTCTGGAAAAGCGTTTGCAGCCGGCACCGCATCCTTCCTCACACAAAACACTTGAAAAGGGATGGGCACCCACAACAGGTTAAAATTGATGATGTGGCTGCAGCCTCTGTGCAAAAACGGGAGAGAGGTTTCCTGGATTTAGAGCATTGCAGCAAAAGAGCAACTGGTGCAAAGGCAGAGTGGCAGGAAAGATCTGTCACCACGGCACCTCATGGTATGACACCACCAGGATGGGACAGGAGGTTGTGGCAGGGTTTATCAGCACTGCTAAGGGTCGAGCTGGCACTACCAAGGTTAGAGTAAACGGGACAAGTTCCAAATCAATAGCTGCAATGCTGGTTCAGGGAGAGCAATGGCTGCAGATGATTCCCCACTGGTCTGTCACCTGCACAGGGCTGCAGAACATTTCCTTGAATATAGGGCATTAAAATGGTTCTGCCCCTCTGCAGCACGTACCTGCCAAGCACTATGTAGCCCCATTCCCCATGTTCATCATAGCTGCACTCTCAGAATCCAGTAGAATTTTTTTCCCATTGCTTGGCCATATCAATTTTATCACCCTCCCTCATCCATTGAAAACCAGTTGTACTCAAGCCCCCTCTCAAAAACCACTCAAACTGGATGAACCAAAGCAGATGTGAGTATTGACATTGCTGTGAGGGGAAATGCTGGGCAGGCAGTGTAAGGAAGGACTACCAGGCATGTGAGTTTCAGGGATGTTCCCAGGGCCTCTAAAGCAGGGCAGGCAGGCAGGAGTGGGGATACTGCCTTGGGCATCAGCACAGAGGGGCAGTGGGACTCACCAAGTGATGGGGAGGACTGTCAATTTGTGGAAGGGAAGAGCACTTTTTTACAAGAAATTAACTTTTTCAGTGACACACAGAGATATAAAGCTGGGATGTGTGCACAAAAAAACGGTTCATGACTTGTAGGGGTGGAGCTTTGTGACTGATAACGCACAGGACCACCCGCAATAAGTCTGGGGGCTGGGGCACAGTCTGACAGAACGTTTCTTTTCTCTTTGATCTTCCAAAGGATGCAGAAGGCATGTGAAATCCCATACATTATGTAGTCCTTCCCTGTCGCGTGATGCACCAGCAGCCAGCTTGGAAATGCTCACTACTAGCCAGGGAAAGTATGATGATGAGTGGGCAGCAGGGGATATTCTGGAGACCCCCTCCTCTGTTGCCATCCCTGCGCTTCCATCTTCGCACCGCCCTGTGCCGGCTCCTTCCGTGTGTGTCTCGGTCCCCTCCCAGGCGGCGCGCTGGGAACGCGGCGTCCCCGGTGTTCTTGGCTCGTGTGTCCCACGACGCGACAGTTGCCTGGAAACCGCCTCCGGCTGACACCATCACCGCCCCAGATTCAGGCAGCCGCGCGTTCTTGAGCCTTCTGCTCACAAGATGGCCGAGGAGAGCCGGGGCAAGCGAGGAGGAGGAGAGCTTTCCAGCCCGGCTGGCGAGCTCGAAGCCCCGCAAAAGGAGCTGGTGGAGGCGAGCAGATGGCTCCCCTGGGTGGGGGAACACAGCGTCTTGCTCCGGGAAGTTTGCTGAATTCAGTCCGGACACACGGTTCAGACAGAAGATCCCTAGGAGGGGCTGAAGCTGGAATATGGGATCATTAGGTCACGGCTCAGGAAAAAAACAACTAACCAACCAACCCACTAACTCCGTGTACTAACTGATCGCATCAAAGGAGCTGGGCTCAGCTCCCGGAGCAGGGTCACGGATTTCATTATTCCAGAGCCAGCTCTGAAGAGAGGGAGATCTCCTCCTTCCAGTGCCCCAAGCCAGCTCTAAATGGGGCTGGAGGGGATAGAAACCTCCTTCTCATGTCCTAAAGTCAGATGGGCACAGGGACCCTATGGGCTGAAGCCACCATACTGACTATTAGTCCCATTCCCAGATAATGAAACTTGCAATCCTATCTCTGCACCCTGATTTAGCATCCCATTGGAAAGCAAAGGGCAAGAGGCTTCGTTGAGGCATTTGCCACCCATAGCACTTCAATGCTGGCATAAATATTACCTCAAAGATTTTTTCAGCGAGTCAGATGTGAGCCTGCAGCAACAGAGAAGAGCAGGAGACCTTCAAAGTCTGCCCTGATCACCTGACCGCGATGTACATTGTTGCCATGACACCCTCATAGAGACATGGTTGAATTTGCACCTCTTTCTTCTCATCACCCCCCTCCAGCTCTTCCTCCATCCTCCCAGCTGGTTCAAGTCACCCTTGGGGTGGAGAAGGAGCCCTACATCCAAGGACATTTTCACTGCTGGCTCTAAATCAGGACTCATCAGCAGCTGATAATGATGTTCCCATCTTCCCTCAGCAGGGAGGGATGAAGTCATGAGGCACAACCTCTGAGCTGCTATCACAGCTGTAGGGGACGGGTGGATAGAAAGAGTCATTTTGGCTGCCACCCATCCATCACCCTGAGTTTTTCATCTCATTTTCTACATCTGACTCAGCTTGATGCTTTGATGGGTAATGGCAGCAATATGCAGGGGGCCAAGAAATGAGAGGGAATACAATAGCAAGCAAACTGTTGCCAACTTTCCACTGAAAATCCATAAGGAAAAATCCTCCAGCAACTGAGAGCAGTTTTATAGTAAAAATTAGAGAGGCCTTAGAGGTTCCAAAGCCTCACAGAATCATAGTTTGGGTTGGAAGGAACCTTTAAGGGTCACCCAATCCAATGTCCCCACAATGACCAAGGGCACCTTGAACTAGATTGTATTGCTCAGAGCCTCATCCAACCCTATCTCTGAATGCTTCCACGGGTGGGGCACCCACCACCTCTCTAGGCAACCTGTTCCAGTGTTTCACCACCCTCAAAGACTTCTTCCCTTCCCTATATCCAACCTAGAACAAACCTCTAACTCTTGTCCTATCATAACAGGCCCTGCCAAAAAGTCCCTCTCCAGCTTTCCTGTTGACACCCTTCAGGTACTGGTATGAGGACTCTCCAGAGCCTTCTCTTCTCCAGGCTGAAAAACTTCAACCCTCTAAGCCTGTCTTCTTAGCAGAGGTGTTTCAGCCCTCTGATGATCTTCGTGGCCTCCTTTGGACTGGATCCAGCAGGTTCATCAGTCACAGAGGGGTCTTTTGTGGGAAAATACAGGATAAGGGACCACCTCTGATCCATAAACCTCACTCCTCTGAAAATTACAGGTATGCCCAAAGATGTTCCCGCTCCACAGCAAAAGGAGGGTGGAAATCTTTTTCTTTTTTCTAACACACAGGGGCCAGCAAAGCATGACTCAACTTGGAACAGTCAGGACAACTGATCTAATTGAACACTTGCCTCGGGGCAGGGGCTCTGACATACACAGCCACATTTTTGGAGGCTGAGGCTTGTGCTTTCAGGTACAATGCCAGTGACAGCATTGCAAACCAGCTAACAAGGGCTTGCCTCCTCATGGTAACTTCCTGTAGGAAAGCTGTTACCCTTGTGAATAAAAATAGCCTGCCACTCTCCTGTGAGGCACCTTGCACTTACCTGGTGAGAATGGCAGTGTGGGAGCCGATTTGCTGCACATTCACACCTAGCTCACCTCAATCTGTTTGCACACTCAGGCTTCGAGAAAGCTGGGGAGCACCCACCACTTTGAACTTTGAGTGGTAGGGAGCACCACTCATTGGCCTTGTTGCCAATGCAGGTCACAGAGACATTAGTTTTGGTCAGCTGGTGGCCAAGATAAACAGGCAGCAAGTCCAAGAGACTCTGTGCTGAGGTCAGCAGCTCCCTGTGGTCATCTGCAGGTCACCACAACCCTGCAGAGACGCCCATGAGCAGCGTGCCTGTGCATATGCACAGAGCAGTTAATTATTCATTAGTGTGAAAGAGGCACAATTAAAGTGACCGTAGTATGGCTGAAGGGATCATCCCACTACCAGCATGGGGCATTCCAAAGACTTTACCTCTTGCTCTGAATTTAGAAGAGACAGAAAGTTGCAGAAGAGGAAATTATCTTTTCCACCTGCCAGCTGTAGAAAATGTTGTCAATATCACTATCTTCACATAAAGGCAGCCAGCTGGAGGGACAAAGAGCAACCACATGATGAGACAGCTCAGAGGATTTGGGCTCTTCTACACAGCCCAACAATCCTGATCACGGGGCAGGAATCATGGTACCAACCTACCCTGGCCCAGCCAAGCACAGATGATCCAAATCGGAAGTAATTCTTAGTTGTCTTCATATTACTCCAATTCCTGGCTCCCTGACATAATGAATTTGAGAAGCACATCTCTAGCATAACACTCGAGGTTCAGAAAAAGGAACAAAAGGAGATGTAAGACGAGGTTGATCCACCACAGGCATTAATGCGGAAAAGATCCTTCCAACTTGAACTATGGACTTGAGGTGTCAGCTGGCAACATTCTGAGAGGAAATCTGAAAATTAAAGAAGCTACAAATATGTGACTCCAGCGGTCAGAGTTGAGGCACACTGGTGAGGCAGCAGTTACATTCCCTTGCTGCTACTGCTTAGACAGCTGCCTGGACAGAGGGATGTGGCCAGCAGCACCACGGGCCTGGCAGCCCTCCTCACTATCGTGGCTTGCACTGGTAAAAGGAACTGAACAGGGAGAACAAGAGTCACACAGGAAACCTGCAGGATGGAACTCTGTCACTGTCCTCTGCCTGCTACACCATGGCTTACCTATTTCCATGTTTCTTGATTTTGCCTACATAAACACACGTAGAGACATTTTACTAAACTTTTATTGTAAAAACACAGTTCCTCAGGTTTTATAAATAAGCCATACACGCAACATAGTTATGCTCATTCGATCCTCCAACACCAACAGCTTTAAAGAACGAAACAGGCTAAATGAATGCAAGTCCAGAGAGACATTAGGTTTCTGATGACCAACTTATATTTCACATGGAACCTCCTTCCTCTGTCAGCCTCCAAACAAGATGCTGAAAGTACAAAGCACTTGCAACAACCCCAGAACTGACAGGGAGGCATTTGAGCCTTAAAAAGAGCTCTCACCCACTCCCCAGGCATCGTCAGCTGCCTGTGTTTTCATGCTGTCTCAGTGTGCTGTGGGTGAGAAAGGAGGGGGCAGTTTGCATAGCAACCTCCTACACCCAGGCAGCTCAGCTGTTGTACCCTCCCAAAACAGCAGGGAAGGGCAATCTGGGACTGCTTCCCTGTGGCTCACACCTCCACAGGCAGCCTGAGGGGAGACCCTTTATGCTGTCAGGTCTGCACAGACATCATAGAAGGGAGGAAGAATGCATAAGCAGCATCCAGAGAGAGGAAAGACAGGTGCTGGTCAGAGCCATACTACACAGTAGCAAAGAAAGCAGAGGAGAGAGGAAAACTATGTGGAATCAATGAGAGTTAAAAAAAAAATAGAGCTAGATAGCACCTTTTTGCTTTTGCTTTCCCCTGCTAGCGCTGCTGTGCAGTGTGTTGTAAGACTACCTATTCCTCACTTCCCTCCTGCTCCAGCTCAAACACCAAGGAAAGAGCCATAGACAAATGAGAAATCCCACAAGCAAGGACAGGACAGTTTAGCAAGTTTATACACACACATCCACCAACTTTATGTATCCCACAGAACTGTTACGTCAGTATGAAAAAAAGAAATCTTGACATTTAAGTATTAAAAATAAAGCCCCACCTCCAGATCATACAAAACTTGTCAAGAGCAGGAAGAAATCTCTTGTATTCATCACGTCTGGGACCCAGCCAGGGGTTAGGAGCACTTCCAGACGCATACAGCCAGGCTGCCACCAAAGAACATGTACAGCAGGTTCTTCACCTCATGAGTGATTTCAAAGCCAAAACCTTCCCCAATCACCACATGCCAGGAGGACCCAAATTTCTTGTCCATTGTCTCTTTGATCATCTTGGCAGCGCTCTGGAGAATGTTAAGGAAGAGAGCATAGGATGAAACAAAGCAACCAGGGAGGTTTTATGTAAAGATCTGCCTAGTCTTCTCCTTCCTTTAAGACTACTCAAGCCATGGGCTACAGGTATAGCAGCTGCACTGCAGGAATTGGGAGCTCCCCAGAGGTACACCGAAGGGTAGAACTGGTCTCAGCTGCCTCCAGCACAGCAGCTAGGAGAAATTAAAGAACTGTATCACTTCTGTTGTTCACACAGGCTGAAGCAAGAGTTCTGCTTTAGATGCTGCTGGAGTTATGCTGGTTACAGTGACCGTAAGAGCAGATTCAGGTCACTAAGTCTCAGCTATTTTTACAGGAGTCCATTTTTTTTCTCCTGCTAATTACCAAAACATTGAAAGTAGGCTGACTTTTAAAAGGCTTGCTTCTCCCAGATCACATGCTGCTTGATCCAAAAAAAAAAAAGCAAGAGGAAGATTTTGCAGTGACAGGCAGTGCCCTGCCCACAAAGCAAGATATGTTTTCCCTTTATTGTTGGTGTTCAAGCCAAGAGGGAATATTTAACAGACTTTCATCCCCCAAACAAGAGACTGCATGCAGGTCTGAATCAACCCCTCAGGACACAGGGAATTTTATGAACAGCAAAAGCATGTGTCAAGAAGGCAGGATAAGCAAGGAGGTAACATTTGGGAGCCAGCACCACTACTAATTTCTGCAAAGTGCTATTATGGATCTTGCAGACCAAGGGAACTGAATCTGAAATCTAGCAAAGCTTTTTACCTCCTTCTACCCTAGCTCAGTGCAGAGAGAGAGTAATAGGATGTCAGGACCTAACTCTGCTCTGCCCTGCACCTTTATCCCTGCTCCTGAGCTGCAGAAACAGCAGGCTGCCCATTTTGGGGGGTGGCTGGTACCTCATTGTTGGTGGCATGCTTCTCACATGCTGTGACGCACAGCTCCATGGTCTCTACACGCATCTCCTCCGGCATGTCCGAGTGCTGGAAAGGGCAAACAGACAAGACAACTAAGCAGAAAAATAAGAGCTGGACACAAGACAACAGTAAGTAGCTCTCACTTCTGCATTGGCTCTATCAGGAACTTAGATGTAGTAAATATCAAAATGGCTTATTGCACCGTAAGTGAACTGTGCCTCCAGCCAATGAGGAATTCTTCTCAATCTACATGAAAACTAGCATGAAAACCTTTAAGCTGTGTAAGCACAGCTTAAAGGAGGAGATCAAGACATTTGTCAGTTTTTCTGCTATAAGATAAAGGGAAAGCACACTAACACTGTTTCAACCACAGTCCTTAATTACTGCTATACGAGTAACAAAGAAGCCTAAATTACACAGCATTTTCTTCTGCTTCTGCTATCTGGCTGGCTAGCAAGATCTTTTGCTCCAGCTTCTCTAGGACAGAAAGCAAGCTGCATCCAAAGCACAGGAGAGAGCGCCAAAGGCAGTGTGCTCTCAATCTGTTTGATGGATCACCTTGCCCCAGGCTTCCTCTGGGTGACATGGGGAACACCGGAGCTATTAGATTTTCCCAAGAGAGGGCCAGGACAGGGAGAAAGCAGCCATGACAGCCAGGATCTCTCCACAAGACCAGCAGTACACATGTTCTTCCAGTAGCTACTCAACTGAAGAAAGACAGGAAGAATGAAGGTGGATTTTGATATCTCTGACACTGGTAAATGTGTGATCCCTCTCCCTCCTTACCCTAATCAGAGGAAAACTGTGAAGCCTTTTATAATCAGCCTCATCCTTTTTTTCCTCCTCAGTTTCTTCCATGGTCCTTCCACAGAGGCTCCAGGAAGGGGCAGAGGGGCTACCTGGAGTTCAGCAAAGTGCTGCGGCACAGCCAGCTGAGAGAAACAGCACTCTGTGTTCCTCTCTTCAGCAGGAGGAGTCGCTTCTTGGCCTAGAGGACACTGCTTCAACAAAAACAAACACAGGAAAGAGACAGATGGCTTTCAATTAAAACAAAAGGCAAATTAAACTAGTATGAGAGTATCATGCCATCTCACTCACTTGCCATTTCCTCAACAGCACCTTCACACCCCGCTCAGAGTCTTAGCTCAGAGAACGTTAATGCAAACAAATTATTAAACCCTATCTTTTTCCATAAGCGAGGAGCACAGCACTTCTCAGAAGCACCAGTGGAGCTTCAGGGAAGAGCTGAGCCAAGGTACAGCTTTCAAGAGAGGACAAGAGAACAATATATCAGCCGCTACTACTCTTGATTAATTCCAAAAGGATTTTCCCAGGACACTATTAGCTGCAATAGTTTCAAACTGCACATGACAAGAGAAGGGTAGGAGTATTTTAGGCACAGAATCTGCGTACTTGTCTGGACAGAAATGTTTAATAGGAACATCTTGGTCTCGTTTGTGCACTTGCTCCTCAGATCCCCGAGCATTTGTCAGCTGGTTAGGGCCATATGGGAAAACTCTGGACTTGCCTCAGGGCCTCATTACCAGCCTGCCTGCCTCTACTCGGGCAGCGCAGAGGCACAGCACTGACTGAGAGATTCAGAGCATTTCACCGCGGTCCTCCCTCTAGTTCTTTCACCCACAACAAAGCATCTTCCTGTCCTACCCACGGGGAGCAAGAGTGAGCCCATATTAAAAGGAAAACGAAACCAACACGGTGTCAGGCAACACACCATATTTATGCCACATACATACAGCTGTTGGCTAAAGCACCGGGTCAGACCACCAACCGTCACATGGGGGGCGTGGGACCCGCAGGTGTCCCAAACCACGACCTCCGCAGGACAAAACCTTCGCCTCGCTGGCGCCACCCCCGGGAGCCCCTTCAATACCCACCCTGAGCCCGGGGCGTGCCCGGGGCCACAGCCTAAGGGTGTGAGGCAGCGGAACGCGGCCCAAGCGGACCACACACCCGATGCCGCCCCGCCACGCCGGCCCGCTGCCCTCGTCCCCGCGGAGGAAGAGCTCGGCCAGCGAGGCCGAACGGGACCGCGGAGCTCCGGGTGCGGCCTCACCTGCGCGGCCGCCAGAGCCCAGCGGCGTTGCTAAGGAAGAGCCGCGCTTGTCATAGCAACCGGCGCGGGAAGTCCCGCCCCCCTCGGCGTCCAGTGGACAGGGCGCACCGCCCGGCGCGTCTGATTGGCGGCTTCCCTGCCGGCCGCCGCGCGGGGCCTTGGGGCCCTGGCAGCCGTGGGGTGGCCACGGAGCGCCTGTGTTGTGCCGCCCCCCAACCGGGCGTCTGGCAGCTTAATATTTTTCTGACTTAAAAAAACCCCATAGGCGCCTAGTTGTAGTTTGGTGGGGTTTTTTCTTTTTTTTTTTTTTTTTTTTTCTTTTAAACAACAAGGATAAATATAAGAACAAGGAGCGATTTGGGGCAATTTTGAGGTTTTTTAATCATAGAATCAGGTTAGGAAAGACTTCTGAGATCATGGTCTAGCCTATGACCGAACACCAGCATCGTGTCAACTAGACCACGGCAGTAAGTGCCGCGTCCAGTCTTTCCTTAAACACCTCCAGGCACGGTGACTCTGCCACCTCTCTGGGCAGTCCATTCCAATGTCTTCTGTGAAAATGTTCCTGCTAATATCCAAGCTGAACCTGCCCAGTGCAGCTCAAGTGTGTCCTCTTGTCCTGTCTAGTTGCTTGGGAGAAGAGGCTGACCCCCACCAGGTTACAGCCTCCCTTCAGGGAACTGAAGAGTGATCAGGTCACCCCTGAGCCTCCTCCTCTCCGGGCTGAACAATCCCAGCTCCCTCACCTGCTCCTCACAGGATTTCTCCTCCAGACTCTTCACCATCTCCATTGCCCTTCTCTGGACATGCCCCAGCACCTCAATGTCCTTCCTGAACTGGGGGTTCCAAAACTGGACACAGTTCTCATTGTGTTGGAGAGGCAACAGCTCATGTTTGCATGTCAACAGGACTGTAAAGAAGGAGAAAGTGATGCTGTGGGGATGAATCAAGAGTTTGCAAACAGCTCCTATAGCACCAGCCTCCATCTCCACTGAGAAAATCGCTTCCCTCCCACCCTCCATTGCTTTATGCTTGTAATGTCTGTTTGTTTTGAGTTTTTTCTTGGCTCTATGCTTGCTATAAAACCTCTGTTGTCTCTGTACCATGCTAGCCAAACACTAATTGACTCTAAACCAGGGCTTAAACAGTTTTCAGGAAGGTCTAGGGTTGCACTTGTCTGAAATTAACATGGCTGGAGAAGCAGCAAGCTCCAGGATAATACCAAGGGAATGACTTCTGTGCAAAGCCCCAGCTGCTGGGTCTGATGCCTAGTTTTCCATCAATGGCCATCCTTGTCTTGCTGAGTGGCTCATGGATCTGATTTTTCATGGGGTCCTTCTGGTGGGTGTGTGTTTGAAACGTTCTTGC
Source organism: Brachypodius melanocephalos (assembly GCA_013398615.1). NCBI lineage: Eukaryota > Metazoa > Chordata > Aves > Passeriformes > Pycnonotidae > Brachypodius > Brachypodius melanocephalos. Next base: position 3,677,854 of record VZSR01003524.1, on the reverse strand, counting down.
TGCTTGCTGCCTGCTGAAAGAAGAATTTGTTTTCCAGGTGTTTGAGAAGGGAAAGAGTGGGGGAGAAACAATCTGGGCGCTCTCCTGCCCCTGCCAGCTCAGGAGTCCTCTTCCCTCGGTGTAGCACCTAGCTCTGCCCTGTGATCGTGGGGAGAACACCTTGTTATCTCTTTCATAGGTTCTGCAGTGAATCTGACCTCCTGGCTGTCCTTTGCCTGATGGAGCAGTGCTGGAGGCAGAAAAGCTGGCTTTGGGCTTGGAAAGACAAAGCTGAATTGATCATTCATTTTTTTCCTTTTCTGTCACTGCTGGTGGTGACAAAAATGAAGCACTGCCTCCTGTGCCACTAGTTCTCCTAATATTCCTGCCTCCTGGGCTAATTCCTTCTCTTTCCTCTTTTGGGCCTCTTGCAACAAGGCAGGCACAGAGCTAAAATTGTCAAGAGACAGATAAAAGCTGGGAGATCATAATTTTTTTCTTTTCAGACAAGATAATTAGGAAGAGAATCTCTGCGAGGAAGAAGATCTTTCCATCATCATTACTTTATCTCCAGGCAGCTACTCTAATCTCTCCAGGGACACAGCACTTTCAAGCACTGTATTCTTGCTGTGTTTTTTTAATGCTTTAGTCCCTGTGTAGTTCACCCACTTTTACTACCAATCAGCGAGTGTGAGCTGGCGTGTTTGTGTGCATGTGCCTCCGTGTGTGGGGCAGGGGGGAGCACACTTGTCTTTGTGATTCTGGGTTCAATTAAGCGTGCTTTGGATCTGATCAATGTGACCCCCAGGAGTGTTTCTCTCAGGGATTGCTAGGAGTGCTTCTGAGGATTAATCATCAGTGTCTCCTAGGTGAGGAGCTAAAGGAAAATGGCCAAACGAAAACTGCAGTGGGCCCAAAGATAGGAAAAACAATGTTTTTGTGATTGTGGTGGATGATACACTGGAGCTACAAGATAGAGATGCCTCCTGAGGAAAAAGAGCGTTCTGCTGGCCCATCTCCATCAACTGTGGCTTACCATAATGTGAGCAGTTAGTTTCTGGACCCTCAAGTGCAAGGTTTCCACAGGCTGCCTTTGTATAACTGTGCAAGCCAGTCAGAGCTTTGTCAAGCCAACAGAAGTTGCAAATGTTGGTCCTTTTGCTGCTGGCTCTGACAGCACAGACAGCACATCACCTGATCTTTAGTTTCCAATATTAGTGGACGAGGTACCCTTCTGTAGGTGAAAGCAAGTCCAGAGCAAGGGTTCAATTCACCCCTGTGGATCTCTAAGGAGCTGAAATTGTTGCTTTCCTCTGGCTGGTCATGCCCTATGTGCCACTAATCAGAGGTGGAAACTCTTTCATCCCCTTGTTTTCAGCAGCCACAGTGAAGTGCATTGAAACAAAATACCATTTGCCTTCTGACATGAGGGTGTGTTGTAGTTCTTAGCTGAGCACAGAAAAGTAACCACTAATTGCAAAATATACATATATGTGATAAATATACTGTCTCATGCTTTCTTTTAGTCATCTTCATTGACCAGACAGCAGGCTGGCTCTTCATCTGGTAGACACCTCTTCTCTTCTCTTCTCTTCTCTTCTCTTCTCTTCTC
>VZSR01003524.1:3640979-3675914 GCA_013398615.1 Brachypodius melanocephalos | reverse complement strand
TCCCGTCCCTTCCCGTCCCTTCCCGTCCCTTCCCGTCCCTTCTTCCCCATTGTCCCTGTGGGCACAGGCTCTGCCATGCCCTTTCTGGTAAAGCAGGGAGGCTGGATCTTGCTGTCCAGCCTGTCAGCACAGCCCAGGGACTGGGCACTGCTCCACACCACCTTGGGTAGTAACAGATGGCCAAGGCTGGGGACTTGGGTCACATTGAGGTCCACCCTGCAGCTGCCCCAGGATGGTATGGAGGCAGCTTTCAGGTGGGAATGCTGAAGCCACATTTCGCTGGGATCAGAACTCGCAGCATGTTGAGCTGAGGGAAGGCAGAACTGGGGACGCTGGTGTACAGGAATGAGTGGCAGCCAGGAGCAGCTCAGCCTCTGTGCCAGAGGACAGGGCAGCTTGCTTTGGGATAGCTGGATCCCCAGGTCTGCTGGGAAACACAGTGCCCCACACGATCCCGTAGCTACTACCTCTAGTAACAACAGCTCCTGTTACTAAGGTCTGCTGCTAGCAGCCGTGCAGGGGGCTGTTCCTGTGCCAGATGCTCCAGAATCATGGTGGATTCCCTGTGTGAGCCCTGCACAAGTCTTAATGAGCCTTCCTGGCTCTGGGAGGGAGCAAGAGAAGCTCCCAGCAGGACAGGGAGGTGAAAGGAGGCAATTAGGCAGCACCCCATTGCTAGGGCAGAGCAGGTAGTGGGGACTTTGACAGTCACCTCCTGGGGACAACTATGGGTTGGCTTGACCTCGTTTGAGGGCACCAGGAGGCTGACACACTTCAGGGAGCTGTGATGATGCAAACTCTGCTGATGTTACAGGTATTGTGGAGCACAGGAGATCCCTAAAGCCCACTCTGAAGTCACAGGTCTCAGGATTGCCCATGTCCCTGGGAAGACAGAGCCTGCATGGCCAGTGGTGCCCTCTGGAAAGAGGGGCAGGGGCTGGAGGGCTTCATAAATTGTCAGCATTTTCTTTTCAAACACTATAATTAATAGCCATCAGGCCTGAAGTTTTCCTGTTGCCATGTTTGACTTGGTCTTCTTCACTGCTGGACAAAACCCTTTGGGAGTATGGGGTGGGTGGTATTTGAGTTTGGCTAAGTCCTTGGCTAGCAGAAAGCCCTGCAGCAGCGTGTCCTGCAGATTAGGAAAGGAAATGGCTGTCCCTTTCCTCTCCTAGAAGTGTGCTTACAGCCACTTGGCAGGGAGATAGCAGACAGCATGTGAGTGGCATCCATCACACCTGCCTGTCTCCCACACCATCTCCTCTTGTGCCAGCTCCTGCTGAACTGCCACAGCCCAGCAGTGCCTCTGCCCTGCACTGCCTACCTCTTGAGTGCCCTCCACCTTTTTCACCCTATCCTGGATATCTGGACACAACACAGCCAACCAGCTGAAGCACCTACCACAACCACAAAGCCTTCTCCACACCATTGTTAAAATTTTCCTCCTTTACCCCCCCTTTCCCTCAAGGCTGGCTTTGTTGTTCCTCATCTCTTCTGTGCACAACATGTTGTTTTCCAAACAGCTGCCCTTAGAGAGACACAGGGCTTCTCCTGAGTGCTCCTGGTTAATTTAGAAGCAAGCAATATGTGTAAGTCATTGTAATTACTCCTTGCAGCCAGCAACGCTATCGATTTGTCATCTCCTCTACCTTTTAAGCCCTATTGCAGGTTTGCAGTTCTTGCAAGGCTCGGTTTGCTGAAAAGAAATGGTCTCATCTTGCTCTCCTCCTCCTCCTCAGATTGGTAAGAAGCAGACTTTGCTTCCTGCAGAGAGCCAGGGCAGGATGGAAATCAAATATTTATTTCTGCTCTTCATTTGTGTCTTCCATCCAGTTTTTAAATCTCTCCATAATGCCTTTGTTTCCTGAAGAGCCTTATGTGGACACATTTGCTGGAAGCTTTTAAAAGGTTTGGGAAAATTCTACCAAGTTTTCCTGTGTGCCCACAGGTCTGTATAACTGGCTGTGAACCTCTGGGGGAAAGGAGCTTGCCCTGCAGAAGCTCTGCCACCAGGCTCCCCTCGTTCTCCTGTTCCAGAAGTGACAGATCCACATCCTGGAGACGTGGCTGGGATTAGGATCATGCCAGCATCATTTGGCAGGGATTAGGAGGGCAGTGCTGAAGGCCCTGATCAAGCATCTCTTGTCCCCTTTGTTTCTGCATTTCTGGAGAGGATTTACACACAGTTCCAATGTGGGCTGGGTTTCTGGGCTCCAGAGGAGATGGGTGTTTTGCCAATAGCCTACATCAGTGGTCAGGCTGTTTCCACCCTTGTTCATCCTCTCATATTTCTCCTGCCTTGGCCTGCTCATAGTACTTCTACAGTTTTGATAGGAGGGTCTTCTGGACCAGTTCCCCCCTGCCCCCTCCATTTAACCTCTTTTTGAGTTTATGATCCCCCAGCAGTATTTTTTGACATTTCCTCCTCTAAAAAATGTTGTGCTTCTTAACTATGCTGGTGTTATTTGGGTGCATGAGCAGATGGCACCTGCCGAACCCTCTCCTCTTAGTAATGGGGATGTGAGCCTCCAGCTTGGCAAGGCCCTTGAACCAACGTTCCAGCTGAAGTATATACTTTTTCTTCAAAACCAGCCCTCAACTTTGTGAAGATGTGCTGAAGGTGAGAGTGCCAGCCTTTCCTTTATGGCATTAAATACCTTCCAGAAGTAGAAGTGGGGGAACATCTCTGATTCAGAGAGGAGATCCCAACAGCATGCAAGCAATAGGAAAATTCAGTCCTCTGGCTTTGTGCTCTTCCCCCAAATATTGGTAAAGCTGTGCCTTTTGTAGGAGGAGCAGGACCCACTGAGAGGCAAAAGCACCATGCAGTCCTGGTCACAAATTTTTCTACAACAGGAGCTCCAAGAGCCATGCCTGAACCATCTTGTGCCTAGAGGCCAGAATGAGGTGAGAAACTTATTACTAGTACTTAACTAGATTTATACTCAATGAGAATTCCTTGTTTTCATGCTCTGACATAGAGGCCGTGATTTCTCACTTGTTTCTGCTTCCCTCCATGGAGAGGTGTCTCCTCCAGCTCTCATGCCCCACCAGCAGCAGCCTGCACCCCCTACTGCTCTGCAGTGGGGTAGATCAAAGGTGGCCAGACTGTGACACCATTCCCTGCCCCTCCGGGGCAACAACACCAACCCCCTGTGGTGATATTCCTGCAACGCCAGCGGTGGGCCCGACCAGCTCCCTTCAGTGATGCAGCCCTAAGCACCCTGGGGAAGGTCACCCGTGCTGGGCTGACCAGTCCCGTCCATCCCCCCAGCAACCTCACGCTCCACAGAAGGCTTGAACAGAAAACATCACTTTTATTGTTCACGATCAGCTTTACAAAAGAAACGTCCCAACACAGGTGCGTGTCAGGGGCCCTTTTCACGAACGTGCATTAGAGAAAGCGCGCAAGCAAGTGAGGGAGAGGGGGCAGCTCCTCAGGCTGCATGAAGGTCACAGTGTTCCCACTTGGCACAAGGGCTGCTCCCCATCCCCGCTGTGTCATCCCCAGTGGGCTGGGCCACCCCAGCACTGGCAGAGACCTTGGGATGGGGGGTGGATGGGGGGTGGCAGGGATGTCCCTTCTGCCAGCTTTGCCTCTCCCAGAGGTGGGAGCAGCTGTCACCCAAGGTAGGACTTGGGGTAGGGGGGAACACTGGAAGCTGAACACTGCATTGAGCAACTATGAGAGCCCCAAAATAAGCTTCCCACCCCACCCCCAGACACACACACATGTGCACATACACACACTCACATATCGAGATGTTGGTGGCCACACAATGTGGAAACAGCGTATTCTCAGGCACTCCACAGGGAAAACACCAGTCTGCTCTTTCACCCTCCCAGTTTCAAGGCCAGTGGCAGCCCTGTTCCTGGCAAGGAGCAGCTAAAGAAGGGACCTAGCTGCAACTAAGGGCAGTAGCCCAATCCAGTACCAAAAGGCTGGGGGATGGATGGCAGGGCTCCTCTGACTGCCACCATCCTCCATCTCTTTTTTTTCTTGCTTTTTCTCCCTTCGATGGCAGTGCTGCAGTCTTTCCCCATCGGCCAGCGCTGGGGGAGATGCTTTGCCTCTATCCCCCCATTCCCTTGGTCACTGACCCATCCCCCAGCTTGGAGGTGATGGGGAGTGCTCTCTTCCCTCTGCCTCAAAAGCCTGGCTCCCTCTGGGCAGCCCTGCCCAAACAGGCAGCAGAGGCAGGGAAAGGGATACAGGTGGATAAATACTGTGCCACTGACTGCCATTCTCCTTCAGCTTCCCTGGGGCCACATTTGAAAAACCAGGGCAGCAGGAGAAGGATGGGGCTGGAGATGAGATCCTGGAATGCAGGCTCATAAAACTGGACAGTGAGGTTGCTAGAAATAAATAAGGAAAAGGGATGTGTTCAGGTGATGCCTGCACCCTGGCATCCCACTGAGGCTGGACTGCATTCAAAGTAGATGAAGTTCTCCTTCCCACTCCGTGTTAGGTCTTACAAGGTGAGGACCCTCACTGTACCAAGGACACCTGCAGGTACAGCGAGTTCCACCCAAAACAGAAGTGGGGCAAGATGAGATTCAGGAGCCAGCCTGCCAGGAATGAGGACAAGCCACAGCACCAGCACAGGGACAACAGGGAGGCTTCCAGGGGCCCCTCTCCCTCCTGGGACACCAGCATGGGGGGGCTCAAGCATTTCCCCAGCAAGGCTTACTGGTCTGGGAGGGGAGAAAGGGGCTCCCTGCTTCGGGGCTGCCACCGGGCTCCTTGGTGCTAGGGAGAGGGCTGGGAGCCACTCATGCCTTCCTCCCTTCCTCGCAGGCAGCAAAGCCCGCCTTGCTGGCACCTCCAAAGACCTCCACTGCCTGGTCATCCCACTGGATCACATTCCCTTGGAGGTGGGAGGTGCAGTTAGCCAAGCCCTGGATCTCTGCTGGCGCCAGCATGTGGTCCCACACGCCAAACTGCGCCAGTTCTCCCACGAAGGCCTGTGTGGCATCAAAGCGGCCCCCCAGGGTGTCCTGGGAAAGAGCAGGAGAGGTGATTGGACAGGGATGAAGAGAAGAGGAGGAACACGCATCCAGTGGGAAATGGCAAGGGGGAGACAGAGGAGTTTGGGGAGAAGCAGAGCAAGATGCTTGATGGCAAGGAGGGGAGGGGAGGAATGCATGGAAGAGATTCAAGAAGAAAAGGCAGGGAGGCCAAAGGGATAGGGAGGGGGAAGACGGCACACAGCCAGCCTGGAGGCTGAATGAACAGGCAGGAGAGCCAGCTGCCCTGCTGAGTGCTCCTACCCACACTGCCCCGTCCCCTCGCCCCATTTGGAGGCTTTTCCCCCCAGCCAGTTCCCACTAGAGCGATGCTAACTGGCAGCTCCTGGTGTCAAACTGGTACCTACCTGCTCCTGACCCAGGATGATGATGCCCTGGGGCCTGATGGAATGCCAGGAGGCCAGGTTCTCGCCGGCACCCCGCTGTTCACCATCCTGATATGCTGACCACTTGCCATCCCGGGTGGTCCATGCCACACAGACGTGATGCCAGGCCTTGTCCTTCAGACTCAGTGGCAGCTGGGCAACCTTTGAGAGAAGAGCAAGATCCCGGTGCTTGGTAGGACTGCTGGCGGCCCCCAGGGTCTCCCCAGCCCCACACAGAGCAGGCAGTGTATCCCCATGGTGGTGGTGGCATCCCAAAATCTACAGACATCCAGATGTGCTGCTTCTCCCTCTCAATGAGCCATCTCCCCAATGAGCCATCCTCCCAATCTTTCTGCCTCCCACCATAAACCAAGGGCCCCTTCCTCCCAGCTCCCCATGCCAGTGCCTCCAGGAATATAATTTCCTAGGGGGATTGAAGCAGGGAAGACGAGGGGAGGGTTTTCTCTCCTGCCCCTCCTGCAACTGGGCTGACCTTGTCATTGATGAGCAGTTCCAGGGGGTTAGAGCCCCACTCCAACAGCACGATCTCATTGGCTTGGCTCGGGACAGAGTAGGAGAATGGGGTGCCAATGCCTGCCAGGGCCTTGGACTTCAGCCACATGCAGATGGTGAAGGCGTACAGCTCTGGCAGACTCTTCTTCATGCGGGCATACATGTAGTTATTCTGCACTGGGATGGTCACCTTGAAGGCATCAGGAGGGCTGTAGCCCAGTGGTCCTACATATTAAGGATTGGGGGGGATAGAGGAAGGTCAGCACCTGTAATTGAGGTAAGGGATACCTGTCCTGGGGCTCTCCCGATGATGTATCTCAGGGTAGGAACTCTCTGCCCCACCTCCATCCCCACTGGGCAGGACTCACCGTGCTCCAGCTCTGTCACCCGGTTCTGGAGGGAGTTCAGCTCCTTCTCGATGTTGTGCTGCTGCTGGCTGCGGTCAGTGCTGGCGGCCTGGCGCTCCTTCTGCAGGGTCAGGATCTTGGAAAGGAGCTGCTCCTCCAGCTGCTCCATCTTGGTGTGGAGGGCATCACGGGCAAGTGCCGGGGCAGTGGGTGCTGAGCCATTGGTGCGGGCTGGCAGCTCCTGCTGCATTTGGCGGCAGCCACAACGGCAGGAATAGGAGGCACGAAAGAGAAAATTCAGCACAGTGTCACTATAAGAGTTTAAATAAGGACGTGTCCAGCCTGCAGCACTACAGGTAGTGCTGGGATGACAGTTCCATATCCGCACTGAGGTCTTCTCCAAGAACCTCCAGCTGACTTCGTACCTCCCCTCTCAGAGCCCCCATTGAGTTCATTACTGCAAAACGAAGCTTGGCTGCTCTTAACGATTTTCTGCTGCTTCAGAGACAGAGCAAGAATGGGATGTTTGGGTCATCCCTTGGCTCTGCTCCTGCAGGCAGCCTCCCACGATAAGGAAATGACGCGGGCAGGACCTTGGAGCTCCTGGCCACTCCTGCTGCTTGTGAAGCTGCTTACCTATAGCCAGCATACTAACATCACTTAATGGGGCTGTAATCCTCTTAGCTGAGCTCAGCTGGCATGCAGGGGTGTGTGCACGTGTGCCAGGTAGCTCTCCATAAGCCAACCTCTCCCAGGCTGCCAGGATCCCAGGGAAAAGTGGGACTGGTGTCAGGTGTCATCTGGCTCTAGTCCTCAAGGCATGAGCCATCACCTGGGGACATCGAGCCTGTCTTGTCCCATCAAGGTGAACACTCAGATCAAAATTCTTCCCACGGCAAATCCAACACAGCAGCTGGTGAAGATGCTCCCAGCTGCTACTGCACTCTGCAAAGACCCCAGATCCCACCTTACTGGAAGACCCCATCCCAGCTGGAAGAAAACCCATCTGGAAGGGAGAAAGTGACCCTTTGCCATGCTCCTGGAGTTTCTCTGTAAATAGGAACCCTCTTCTTTCCCTGTGTCCTTAGTGCATTAGTGTCTCTGCCATGGGCTCTGAAAGATGACAACCACATTCTCTGTGTTGCCAGACGTTCGCAGGGGTGCTGGAGCAGCCATGGAGACCCTTGCCTTGGCTCCTCTGGCACCGAGGGATCTGCATGGCCGCTTCAGCCCTGGACATTCACATGGCTTGTCCTGACAGGACATGGGGGATACCATCCCTGTCAATCTGAACAGCCTCCCTTCTGCCTCAGAGCTGGCCTGGGAGAGGTCAGCAGGCTCACCTGTGCTTCTGGCTTCCTACTTTTTTTTCTTTCTTACATCCAGCTTCTCCAGGCTGGACAGGACCTGATAATCATGCACACAAAGCTGAAGGGGAGGGATGCCTGCCCATGTCACCCTTAATCTGTGCTATCCATCTTGAACAACTGAGGGGAGGGGAAGGCTGGAAGATAGTCAGGTTTGGCTCAGCGGGATGCAGCCTTGGCGAATGGGAACAGCAGGGAGAAGAAAAGTGAGAAGATGGTGTTGGTGTGAGCACAAATGTACCCACTCTGGGCAACAACATGCTCAGGCTACAAATAAAATCGAAGCTATGATGTCCCAACATCTGCAAGAGCTGCCAGCAGGGTCTGCCAGGGCAAACCCACAGGTTCTGTGAGGAAAACCAACCTGGAAAAGAAAAACCCAGCAAGAAAAGAGAGGTTGTGCTGAGGACATATGTCAGCCCTGACCAAATGCCAGCTCTCATTGCTGGCTTGCTCTGGGCAGCACTAAGGATGCTCTAGCGGTGAGAGCAAAACCTCTCTGGTTTTGCCTACCTTTGGTCTTTGCAATCCTACATTTGGTCTTTGCAAAATTGAAGGATTAGCTGATGGAAAACGGCCTTTAATTTTTTTTTTTAAAGGGATCTTGGGGATCCACTGGATGAAAGGCAGAGTAGAGATGGCAGGAGGAAAAGGAAATGGAAAGGTTAATTCTCATCCTCCCGGCAGGGATAATTCCCACCTGGGGCTGTTCTGTCTGCATTTGTACCCAAGCTAAGCTGGCTGCATTGGCAGGAGGCAGCACAGGTGGGATGGGGTTGCCTTTGCCTCTATGGCCACATCCCCTGGGCTCCAAGAGATTTCTCATCCTTTCGGGCTGCCTGGCTACAGCAGAGGCTGGCACGCTTCTGTCTGCCGCACGCTTTGATTGCTCGAGCTGCAGGTTTGGAGCCTACATCCCTGCTTTCACGCATGGCTCCATCTGTTAATGATGAAAAAAGAAATAGCTGGGAGATTTTGTCACTCTCACTAGCCCCTGATAGCCTGCCGTACATTATTCAATAGCAACTGAGTACTTTTTTTTTACCTCTCTTTTCCTCCTGCTATTTTCTTCCCTCTGAACTTTCTCCCTATGGCCTTTTAATTTCTCTGGCTTTGGAGCTTCTCTTCCTGGTGCTTCTCTCCACACACACACACTGTGTCTCTCCCCTTTCGTTCACTTTCTTCCCCACTCCTGAGTTTTTCCCCATCGAGCCCTCTCTCGAGCTCTTGCTGGTCCTTCCAAGTTGGCAGCCAAGGCACCTACAGCCAGGGCCACGTGGCTGACTGAACCATTGCTGACTCTATGTTCCTTCTGGAAAGGGACTGTAGCCAGTACCCTCATCTGGCAGGGTTTCAGGGCCATTCCAGCAAACACCATCCATATCCCCACAGCCAGATGACGGCTGGACAGGAGACTGGACTCCCCAGTCTCACTGTGCAGCAGAGTTGTGCTGGATGATCCCCCTGATGCCAGACCAGGCTGCATCCCCGAGCCACAATCCTCATCTCTGAGCTGCCGCTCAAGCATCTTTCTCACAAGGCAAATTATTTGCAAAATTATTAATGGTTGATGTGCAGCTGTTATTTGCTGGTGACCTTTGGGGAGGGGAAGGGGGGGAAGCGCCTTCTCCCTAGCTGTTCGGCAGGCACCCGGCTTCCCATCTGTCGCTGCACAGGCAGCAGGGGAGTGGGCAGTGGGTGTGGGGGAGGCTTGTTCCGTGCTTTTTGGCCACCAGAACTGGCAAAAAAGATTGAAAGATGCCAGGTAATATTAATCACATTAAATGTCAGCAGCTTGCAGGTGGTGGGGAGGGGGAGGAGGGGGCAGGGGGCTGCGGCAGCCATGCCGGCGTGTGCTCGCTGGGGCTGCATACCTCAGTCAGCAAATGCACTTTGATTTACATAAGGAGATCAGAGCCTCATTTACTAATGTACCAGTAAATCTGGGCACTGCTGCTCCCCTTCAGCCCCTAGCACACCAGTGCCCACCTTGGCTACTGGGACAGGGCAGGCAGGAGCACAGGACATTGCCTGTGGGATAGAGCCCTGGCACATCCCAGGGATCATGATGCTCAGCTGGGTGCACGCACACAGCAGACCCATTCTGTTGACCCATGAATCCTTACAGCCTGCACAAAACTCCTCAGTGGCTGCTACCCTGGGATGCTCGCTGCTGCAGGACAGCACACCTGCTGTACCAGGGTTTTCTGGACCCAGGCAGGACCTTGGGGATCATTAAACTCCAAAAGGGACTGCATGGAGTAGAAGAAAAACAGGGATGCATCAGCCTTTCCCTCTTCCTCACAAGACAAGGGCTCACCATTCATCCTGTCCAACTAAAACCTCACTCAGGGAGGGCTGGGACTGTCACAGTTTGGGTATTTATGTCACTGCACTGTTGGAGATGAAGACACAAGGGAAGCAGCTAGGTCACTACCATTCCCATTCCCAAGGGTTTCCTGCCAGCAGCCAGGTCACCACCCACAATGGCACAGCCATGAACCAGCTGAGGAGCAAACAGGCTGTTGCAATTCCACCAGGACCCCCATGGAGCCCATCAGGCTGTCCCCTCTCCTGCTCCACTCTCCTGCAAGGGATGATGGGGAGAAGGGGGGCATCTGCATCTCAGCACAGCTCAGGCAGCCAAGGTGATTCTCTCCCCGATCCCTTTCCATTTGCAGCAATAACTAAAAGCATGGAAAAGGAGCACCTGGGTCCCTTGGGTCTGTGTTCCAAGATGCACCAGTGTACAAACATGAGCACGTGCTGAGAGAAAGGGGGAACCCTCAAAATCAGGATGAAAAAGCCTAGCTAGGCTGCTGTGCATGAGGAAGGGATGATCAGTGCCTCAGGTGGCATTAGGAAGAGGTGAGAGAAGATGTGTGAGTGCTGTGCTGATGCTAGCCCAGAACCACACAAATGGCAAAGGACAAAGAGTGAGACCGTGGGGGCTCTCCCTGCATCCTCTCCTGGGAAATCCTTCTGCCATGCCAACAAAATTAAGAAACAAATGCCTTAATAGGTTTTTCAGTGCATAAATAAATCTTGTTATGTCTTACAGACAGGGCTGAGAGTACCCAGATTAGATCAGCAATCTTCCACCAGCCCCCTCCCCACAGTCCCACTGCTGAAGCATCCAGTAGTAATCCCTGCTGGCAAACCCGACTGGAGACTCCCTGGGGATGCAGCCTTCCCAGAGTGGTTTATGGCATTTTGTGTCATCTCTCTTCTGAGATTAAGCCACCACAGACTTGGCAGCGTTTCCTCTCCTTCCCAATGCGTTTTTCAGAGTCTTCAGCACATGGGGGCCATCCTGGGACTGTCCCCAGAGGTCACCTTTTGGCATGAGTGCCTCCCATATCACAGGGTACCCCAGGAAGGCTCCCAGGGCTGACTGCTGGAGCCATGCGGGACAGAAGAGTGCAGGTACTGCACCATGAAGTTTTAGGTGTCTGCTCCCGGGGTGGGAGGCAATTTGGAGAGGGAGGCCACAGGCAACCATCACCCAATGGCTGAGGTGTGACCACGAGGCTCAGCTGGCTGGGTTGCAGCCATCACAGGGGTGATGTGTACATAGGTGACACTTTTTACCAGCCAGGAGCCAGGACAAAGTCCAGCCCACCTGTAACATGCTGCCCTATTTCTTCGCCTGGCAGGCTCACTCAGCCTCAGGGTGCTGTGTCTCCCCTGCAGAGTATACTTGGGACCCTCAGGATCCTGGCAACACGAAACCGAACATTTTTGGTCCTGTGCCACTTGGCTTCCTCATCAGCGTGTCCATGAGCCTTGTTTCAGCACCGCTTTAGGCTCCCTAGGTGCATGTGATGGCCTGCTCCAGCCCTTGTAAGCTTCATGTCCTCCTCCACCCCAAACCTCCTACCATCATCAGAAACCCCAGGAGAGGGGCCAGGGCAGCTCATGGGTGATGCTGCCCCACGGAGAAGAGGGAGAGCATGGCTCTATGGCCTGATGCTCCCCAAGATCCAAACTGATATGCTGGGCACCATGCCACCATGGTATATGTGTGGTCTGGTATATGTGTGCAGAGACTTAATTCCCCACTACATTTTTGGGTGAGCATACTTGTTGTGTTCTTCCACTGATGGAAAATCATTTGTTTAGGGCTGCAGGGGGCTTTGGGTGGGTCCGTCCCTCCGTTTGGCTGCATTTGGCTCTAGGCAACGAGTCTGATAGGCTGTACATCCCACTGTCCCTGCATGTGCCTGGCATGCTTCTGTGTTTCCTCTTGTGCCTGTGTATGCATTACCTTGGCAGTTCATAGGTGCTTCCTCTGTGGTCTTCCAGCTCTTTTCCTTCTTGTGTTCATGTGTTTGTTTGACATTCTCTTTTTATTCCTGTTCATATCTCCATTTATTACAATAATCCTATCTCCTGGTCTCACTCCTCAGCCTGTGACCTTAGTGGCTCTGAATTTCCCATCCATTGCCTACTGCTGCTGCTACACCCACATGTCTGTAGTGAGGGGGGGCAGAAGGGCAAAGCTGAGGAGAGGGACCCCACAAGTTGCTGCATGACCCCCATCCTAGCTCCACACTCCGGGAAGAGTGGGGAGGTCAACAGGGAATTGAACAGGAAGATGAGAAGGTTAAGGATTCCCAGGAGGCTCTGACACCTGACAGACCTCAGGGAAAAAGCCCTACCGTGAGCAATTCCCACAGGGAACAAAGTCAGCTCTCCTCTTGCAGCTCTCACATGCCAAAACCATTGCCATAGCCATTTCCTGCAAAGTCTGCCAAGTTCTGTGTGACTGCTGAGCCCAAATAAATCAACACTCACATGGACACCATGATGTACTCCATGACAGGCATCATGGTAGAGCCTTTGGTGCCACTGGATTGTGGCTGGGCCAGAGCTGAGCCTGCCAGGCACATGCTGCACAGTTGCTACAGAATGGAGACTAGGGGTCTGCATCCCAAGTGCCAACAGCCCCATGCCACAGGAATGGGCACAGTGGATGACTCCAGCTGTGCCCTTCTCCCTCCAGCTCCTATGGACCATGTGGGGAAAGGGTGCCAGGCTCACAGTGGATGGCACTGCACTTTACTTTGTGAGACGTCCTACTCATAACCATGAGGGCATCAGATGGGATTTACCTTTGTGCTAAAGGGCAGGATCTGGCCCTGAGCTGCCGATCTGCTCTGGAGGAGTCCTTAGCAGGTGCTATCGGGCAAGTAAGGTACCCTACTTGGGGGGAAAGTGTGGCAGCCCTGCTACTTTGGGACTACCCTGCACGGAAAGAAGAGAGAGGGGCTCAAGAGGACTCTCTTGCCCCGGGCAGAAATCTCAGGAAAGAGGGAGTCAAGGACAACTTTCCTGAAGCCTCATGAGGGAGATGAGCTAGTTCGGGATGCATGTGGCTGTAGGCCTGGGGAATGGCAGGTGGGGGAGCATCTTTCCCTGGGAGCATTTCTCCGAGACCCCCAGGAGCATCTTTCCCTGGGAGCATCCCTCCCAGACCCCCAGGAGCATCCCTCGCACCTCTATCCGGTCGATTCGGTCCTGGAGAGTGCGGACAGCCTCCTCCAGCTCCCGCACAGCGGGCGGCTCGTCCGGAGGGTGGCCCATGGTGCCGGGGCGCGGGGCGGCGCGGAGCCCGGCGGCGGCGGGGGGGCTTCGCAGGCCGCCCTCGCAGCGGCTGAGCTTGCCGGTGAGCTCTCGGATGGTCTCCTGGTCCATGCGGATCCGCTCCTTCTGCTCCAGCGCCGTGCGGCGCAGCTGGGCCGCCGCGCTCCGCAGCGCCAGCAGCTCCTCGGGGCCGGCGGCGCTGCCGGCGGTGGTGCCGGTGCCGGTGGCCGGGCACTCGGTGCTCAACGGGGTGCAGACGAAGCGGCTGAAGAGCGGCGGCCCCCCCGGCAGGCGCGGCCCGGCGCTGGCCAGAGCCTCGGCGGGGCCGTGCAGCGCTCCCAGCCCCTTGTCGGCGGCGGGCAGGAGGGCGGCGGCGGCCGAGTCATTGTCGGCGGCGGCGGCGGGCGCGGCGGTGCCGGCCGGGTGGACGCTGGCGATGATGCAGATGATGGCCCCAAGGAAAGCCAGCATGCCCGCCGCCAGCAGCACCGCCAGAAACTTCAGGGTGACAGCGGCGTGGGGGGCCCGAGCCCGCGGACGGCGAGAAAACAAAGCGGGGGGAGTTGGAGAGGGAGATGGAGAGGGAGACGGATGGCCGGAGGGATGGACGGGCAGCCCGGAGGGAGCTGGCGGGGAAGGACGGTACCGGCAGCAGGACCGGCGCTGGAGCCCCGCCGCGCCGCGCCGCGCTTATATGTGCCGGGCGGTGCCGCCCGCACCGCACCGCCCCCGCCGCCGCCGCCGCCCCGGCCGTGCCCCTCTTAGTGACCCCCTCTTCCCGCTGAGTACTCTCCCCGAGCTGCAACGGCGACGGTCCGAGCGGTGGGAAACGAGCGGGCGAGGCGACTGGAAGAGCGGGGAGGGCGCCTCGGGGTCACCCGGGGCCGGGGCCAGCCCTGCCTCGGGCTCGCTGAAGTCAGCCCGGTGGGAGCCTCCAGCAGGAGAATGCTACTCTGGCACGTTCCAAGGCATGATTTTTCCCCTGCGAGATGCCTAGGCTGGGAATAAAGGGCCCCTTGACACCCCGAGGGTGAGAGCCTCGTAATCAGTCATTCCCTGTGGTGGTCCTTTGGGCCTTTTCCTCCTTGCCTTTCTCCCAAAAATTAAACTAGCAAACTTTCTAGCTGTCTTGCTCTCCCGCCTCAGGACTGTTGCAGAGAGCTGCCATAGGATGCCTCACCCTCTGCCCCGCATGCCCATGTTATCCATTTGGGAAATAAAGACACACATTTAATCTCCCCCACTTTCTCTCTAGTCTGAACTGCTCATAAACGAGATGCTTCAGACAACCATTTTCTCTTTGCTCCCACAGAATCTGTGCCATGCCTTTTCCTGTTCCTCAAGCACTCTGGGGCCTTGGCGACGCAGCCCCACTGAGAAAAGAGGAGCAGAAGAGGGAAAATGAACAAAATCAATTTCAAGCTCTACTCAGTACTGACAGGAAATGCTTCCTAGCTGGCAGGGAAGCAGGAGCATGTGTGTTTAAAAGAGCTCCAGTGCTGGGTATGAAACAATGGTAAAGATTACCTCTTCTTTCCCCCCAGACATATTTGAGCGGAAAGCAAGGGAGCCAGAGCTACAGAAGACTCCTCAAATTTGGCTGTTGGCAGGGTACAGTCACCCTTTCTCCCCACAGAGTGCATTGTACCCCAGCCCCTCAAAACCCTCAACCTGGAGCCAGCAAGAGACCTGCCTGACTTGCACTGTAAGGCTATGGGGAGGAGGAGAGGAAGACAGATGAGGTGGTTCAAGGAAGAGGTAGAGATGAAGGCAATGCTGAGGAGGAAAAGTGGAGCTGGGCAGGTGGATGTGCAGAAAGCCCAAGTACCAGGCATGTGGCCCTGGTGTGGAGGCCAGTGAGTGCTCTGAGAGGGTGAGTACTCGGTGTCCTGGGACAAGTAGGCACTGGCATGGGATTCAAAGGAAACAGAAGTCAGCACCCCATGACATAAGGGGAGGCCACCTACCTCCAACCTGTCCCTTGCTAACAGTGGCAGGGTATTGCAGCCTGCTGCATCACCCCCTGCCTGCTGCATGCCCACCCTGGTAGCAGCCAGGCGGGACTGGCTTTGAAAGGAACCCATGTGAGTGCTGCACCAGGCCACCCTACCTCACAGTGTGCAGATCAGGGTGGAAGGGGTGTCCTTAATCTGCAACCCTGTGGAAAAAGTGCCATACGATTCTACAAAGCTTCTTGCCAGGGGAAGTGATGCCGTGCTGGGGACTTTGCAGATATTATTACCAAAGGTTGCAGAATCATGGTGGCAAGGTTTATATCTCTGGCTTATGCTGCTCTGGCAGTGAGGGGAAGGGTGAGCCCCTCTGCACCAGCCCAGCCCCATTCACCCATGCTGGAATGGGGAAGAGTTGTGTATCGAAGCAGGGCAGGGCTCACCTCTCCTGCGGCCCTGACCCGTCCCTCAGCTGGGACCACAGCTTCTTCCCAAAGAGGTGACAAAAATAGGTTTTCACAGGGGGTGATGACTCAGACTGGTGAGTGACCAGAGCAGCCTCCCTGTCCCATGAATAACAATTCAGAGATGCTCAGCTGGCAGCCAGCCCTTGCAAGGACCCGGTGAGTGACAGGGTGGGGGAAGGCAGTGTGGGGCTTTTTTGGTTCCTGTTTTGAGCAGGATTGGTGACAGAAGCTGGATTTAACAAGAGGTCATGGATTCAGCCCAGAGGGACTTGGAGTGAGCAATTAAGGGATTTTCTTCCATCTAATTAACACCCAACCGGTGTCTAGGGCTATCTGCTGTCCCCAAGGGGTGGCTGGAGGCAGGGCAAGGCTGGACAAAGGGTCACCCTGCTGTGCCCCCTGGGGGAGAGGGACGTTTGGGATGGACTGCTAGCTTGAGGGGAAGACCACCCAAGGCTGCCCTGTATCCGAGCCACCCCACAGGAGCCAGGCAGCTCCGTCCTGGCCTGCATGAACCCCAGGCCTATTCATGATGCTGAGGCCAGCAGGTTGGTGGGGTGAGGCAAGAAACATTTTCTCAGGGGGGTGTAAGCTGATACCTCTGAGATGGGGGATTCCCTCCTCCCACGTTATCATCCAGCTCAGGAACGTCCCCAGGGCCACCCTAAGGAGACGAAAGGGCTCCTCTGCCACTGCTACTGCCACTCCATGGACTCAGCCCCACATTCTCCTTTGAGAATTCTCCTGGGCATCTACAAGTTCTACATAGCATGGAAATCCTGGCTTCTTTCATTTCTAGGTTTCTTAGCTCTGCAGATGTGACTTGCATCACCTTGCCCTCTTTACTGGGTCTGCCTACACCTGTGTGCTGGTGCAGGACCTCATTGGATGTGTTCAGTCAGGCTGGGATCTGTTTCTCCAGCCTTCCCCCTGCTCTAGAAAGCATGAGTGAGAGTTGGCTTCATTTGATGTTCTCAAATCCAGCCAGAAGCCCATTGGCAAAACCAGAGTGTAAGGGGAAGGGAGGAGGGAGTGCCGGCTTTGCGAGTGTTTAGGCACGCAGAAGAGGCAAGGTGAGCCTGATGGCATGATGTGAATGACACCTGGGATGTGCTTGGCTTTGCTGGGCAGGCCATGTCACCACTGAAGCAGGCCCTGCTGTGGCTTTCCAAAACTCAGAAGTATCTCAAGAACTCTCTCCAAGGAATGCCCAGCTCAACCCAATCTCTTCCATCCAGGTGAGACCTCATCACACCCTCCTGAAGGGCAGCCCTGAGGGTGTCTTGGTAGGAGCTGTGCCCAGCCATTGCCCTTTCCCAGTACCCTGAAGTGCTGCCTTCCTGCCCTTGGCTCCTGCCTGCCTGAAGGGCATCTGTGTCCAAAACCCACTCGCTTGCTCCACCACATCTCCCACCACCAGCACTTACCCCCTAGTAGTTTAGCTAAGCCTTTTCATGCAACTGCTACAGGCTGGACAGTGATGGAATGAATCTGGGGCTTCAATTACACACAGGGAGAAAAAGTTTTACCATATTTCTTAGATCAGCTTGTCTGAAAGTGCAATTAAGCATGTGTTCTGGAGTTGGGAAAAGCCTAAAGCATTTTTCAGCCACCAAGTGCTAGGCTGTACTCTGATGTAATTTCATTCTTAAAAGGATGTGGAAGACCCATGGGAGATTCTCCAAAGCACTTGGGAAGAGGGCATTCAGGTTCCACTTGCTATAGCTTGGCCTTCCCCAATGCTGTCTCCCCTTAACATTCCAGAATACTCCCCTGTCTTTTGTCAGAACTTCTCTGTGTCCAAAAAGGTCCAAAGACCATGGTTGATCCATGGTGCCCAAGAAGGGTGCAGGTGCTTGTGTCTGACTGCAGAGCTGATCTGTGCTGGCTCAGAGTAGGCATTTCTGTAACCCTCCTCCCAAGCTCCACAAATCAGAGCCAGCCCAAGGAAAACAACAACAGGTTTTGGAATGTAACAATTTATTGGGGTTAATTTTTTCTTTTCATTTTTAACTCCCCACTTCTGGCATTGATACAATATTCAAGAGCAGCAGAAAGAACAAAATGTACAAGAATACAAGAGTAATTAGCACAACCCCCACCCCCAAACCTGGAGCAAACCAATTTCTTGTAGGAAGCACCAAGGGAAGGAGTGATTCAATCACCCTTCCAGTGGCTCTGCCTCCCACCCATCCACTCTAGACAGAGTTTAGCCAGCTGGGAACTGGATTAAAAAACAAAACAAAACTGAACAAACACTATGTTTAAAATGAAAATTGCAAGACAAAAAAATAATATATAGATATACAATTCATCCGTGCACAATCCTTAAATGCATTTTTTTCAAAAAAAAAAAAAGATACATATTTAGGTTTATTTTAAATTAAAAAAAAAATTACCACCTTCACTTTGTATGCCAAGTGAGGGGAAATGAAGAGACAGATGGGTTGCACCAGAACTATCAGCACTCTTGGAGTTAGGGCTGACCTTCTCCAAGAGAAAGGAAGAGCTCTGATGCTGCCAAAGCTCAAGCACAGGTACAAAATCTGAAGCACCCAAGTACCACAGAACTCAGTGGGGTCACTTGCCTGCTTCAAGTTCAGTGTTTGCAGGAATCTGCAGCATTTGAGCTTAAACTTAGTACAGGGGAAAGTGAAAGGAAGGAACAGATGAAGCAGGCCCCTGTCCTCCACCAGCACCACCAACTTTCTTTGCAAAAAGAAAACAAATGGGGAGGGGGGAAATCCCAAAGCAGAGAGTCTCCTCTATTCTTAGGGAGTGTACAAGGCTTAACGGCACAGTGGAGAAGGGGAAGGACAGCACACTGAGCTGATTTGCTTGGGGGAGGTGCAGGCATGACGATTCTTTTCTAAAACAAAAAAGTCATCAGAACGATTAATTTTTTTGTTCTGTTTGAGAACTTGACCTAAGATTCTGCCCCCATTTTGCAGCTGGGGGCTGGAAGCAGCAGGATACCTCCAGGGCAGCTGAAGAGCAACCTACCTATGCAAGAGTACCTACCTGCTGCTCTGCCCAGAGGGAAACTCTCAGCATCCCTAGAGAACAGAAGCCAGCTGGGGGGCTGCTTGGGAGCACGGAAAAGCCCCGCTAGTCCTACTAGAGGCCCTGAAGCCCCACCAAGTGCTTTGACTCACCCAGCTATGTTCTGGAGGTTTAATGTGAGCTCTAAGTGCTCAGCTGAACTAGGAATGAAGTGAAGAACCAGGGCCCTGCAATGTGAATTAACACTTTGCCTGCATGTCCTACCATGCCCCTTCCCTCCAGGCAGACATTTTCTGAACGGTTGCAGAAGCTGGCACCACTCTGACTGCATCGTGCTGCAGTTCTCTTACTGTATTTTTTCCCTGTGCCACAGCACGCTGCTTGCTGTCCACTTCCCAGCTCCACTCAGCCCAGGGGCACAGAGAACATCCCACTCCGCCATCCCAGTGCCCTTTGCCAGTGCCTGAAGGGTGTGGGCTCAAAGCGCAGAGCTCACCTGGGGTAGAAGGACCCTCACCCCAAGGACTGTGCTTTTGGATGGCCCTGGAGTCTTTTTGTTTCCCACTACAGAGAAGCTGGAATGGACAGAAGAGCTGCCAGAGACATAACCACCACAGGACTGTATCTCCCTTCACTCCTGGAAGGAGAAATTTAGAGAAGGGACGAAAGAAAAACTCAGGGCCCAGCTGCATGCTTACAGGTGAGGCAGGGAGGACACAGGACACCTCAGAATGCACCACACAGAACACAGGAGAAGCTCCTGGTGCCAAGACTCACCCTGCACAGAAAAGGGTGCAAATACCTCTGACCACATCAGTCTGATGCAGGGCAATGGCAAAATGTGAGAGGAGCAGAGGACAGAAAGGCAAAGGTGAGGATGGAGACAGACTCCAACATCTCCTGCCATCTACACCCCCAAAAAGAAACCATACACATTGCACTCTGGGGAAGGATCTCAAAAACAGAAGTAAAAAAAGAAAGTATTTTCTGAACCTCAAAGCATTGGTGAAATGAAGATACTTCCTGGAATTACCTGGGGAAGGAAGCACAGACAGGAAGCAGGGGATTTCTGAAGCAACACTGAGCACTCCATCTTTGCACAAATGCCTTGAGAATTGGGCTGCCAGCACCCTCAGCAGGATGGTCTCTTCCACCCCCATCCCCTTTGGATGAGGCAGACAGAGGCACAGGGCAGTGACACAGCTGGCAGAAAAACTATGGCAAGCCAAGAAGGAACAGAACTCAGCAGGGACCAAATCCCCGACCCCAAATTAACCCTCTACAGCAGATCGCCTTCAGAGCGAAGATCAGGGAGGCTGCACACAGGGTGGTGGGTGAGACGGGGAGAAAGGGGGGGATTCACATATTTATACGTAAGAAGTAAGATCCCAGCTCTTGCATGATTATTGGGCAACTGAAAAATGCAGCAAAAGCAAGCGACTTTGGAGTAAAAGGATGTGCCAGGCAAGGAGGAAAAAGTCATCAGAAGGTGGGGAAGGAAGCAAAAGGGAAAATAAGCACTTAGCCAAACACGCATTCCCTGGGAAGAAGGACCTGCTCCTGAGCAGCCCCACTAATGTCACAAGCTGGGGTGGGCAGAAGTGTGGGGAACTCAGAACACCATCCGTCAGGCGTGGCAAACTCTTTCTGCCAGGAAGTCCCCAGGAAGGTGATAATCTTCAAATGCTGGGAGCTGCTGAAGCCTCCTCTACAAAGAGGGACTGGAGAAGGGAGTGATATCCCTAGGAAGACTCAGCTCAGAGACAGCTCCTACCTGGTAAAAAGCATGATTGTGGTTGAGATTTTTTTTTTTTTTTAATTTGTTTATTTTACAAAATCTCCCTGGGAACTTCAGTAAGGGGAGACAGAGACAGAAATGCTCCCTTTCTCTTTTGAAAACAGAATTTAAGCAGTGGCTCACCACAGCTGGGCCTGCTCACCACACTATTTCTGGTTTTCACCCCCAAAGGAGCTTGTATCTCATTAGCTTCATGCTCCTGCAGTCCCACACTGCTCATTGAGAAGAGAGCATGAGACAGGAGGTTTCTGTTCCAAGTTGAAAGCCATGGGAAGCACCGACAGAGTTTGATGGGCAGAGAAAGAAGTTCCCAAACGCAGCCTAAACTGTGGGAAGCATCGAGACATCAGTCATCTGCCACTGCAAAGGGCACCAGGGAAGTCCAGACAAGAAAAGCTGTTCAAGCATCCCTGCCCTGCCATCTTCTGTTCAGACACCAACATCTAGTGGTTTCCCTTTTCCCTGCAGTCACTGCCATGTGCCAGATGAACACCACAGACATCTTGGACAAGGAAGCCAGCACACAAGTTCCTTGCTCTGAAGGAACATTCAGGTGACTCTTCCTCATCACACCAAAGGAAGCTGGAGAAAGGAGGCTGCCCTACTTGAGCACAGTCCTCTCAGGATATTCCACTCCCCTCTCCACTCTAAAAACTTCCAGCATTTGCTGGCCTCAAGAAGAGGGTGCACATCCCTCAGCAACACAATCAGAGCACACAAGGCAGCTCTCTCATCGGCCTCTAGAAATCTGGCCACTGTTGGAGAAGGGGTGCTGGAATACACACCAGTGAGATTCAGTTTTCTGTCCTGATGTGGTGAATGCTATACAGAAAAATGCCACCCTCCACCTGGTATTGGAAGAAGTTAAGAAGCCTTACAGAGGGGAGGCATATCTGCTTCCCAAGAAATAAGCCCACCATGATTAATTCTACTTCGATATAGGGGATGGAAAAGAGAAGAGACAGCAACTTGGCAGGAAAGGTACATGCCAACCCCAAATGTTAGCAGCTTGCTGTGCATGCAAAGTAAGTCAACTGTTTCCATGTTGATGGCCTGATCCACATTCTGTCAGGATGTGACTGGCTATCTCTGAGGGCTGCTCAGCCAGAAAACCACTTGAAGACTCCACCTTAGCTCACAGGAGAGGTATGGGAGGGAAGGGAACTCACTCCAACACTTGGGAGGCAAGGACGGGAAAGGTTTGTAGACAGGGTTCCTCCAACATGCAACTTACCTTTTCAGCTCAGAGATCGCTGCTTAGTCCTAGAATGCCTTTCCCTCCAGTTCAAGCAAACCAAACACCATCCCAGACACACATGCCTTGATACTACAAAATACTCTTTTCTCTAAGAACCATCTAATACCACTACAGTTTGTGCAATCACTGCATTTATTATTCATTTTTAAACTCTCTCTTGCTCTCTCCCTGTAGAAATTTTTTTTAAAAACTTTTCTTTTTTATGCAAAACTAATAATTTCACTTTTTCCACTCCATCATAAAATCTCCTCTAAAAACACAACGACGAGAACAAACATGGCACAGACACAGAGAATATTTCCCTGTTTTTGTTGATTTTTTTTTCCTAAGGGTTATGGGGAAAGGAAGGGGATACTTTCAAATAAACTCCTCCCTCAATTCTATGCCTGTCTTAAAAGGCATGGATGAAATCTTCTTTCGTATCTCCATTAAGGAATAAGCCAAAAATTCAGAAGGAGGAGCACAGCCCACATAAATACAAAGGTAGGTTAGTCAGCCTCAAGGGTCTTGTCCACCTGAGGGAACTTGAGGCGACTGCTGCATTTGAGCTAGCAAACCTCTAACTCAAAACAGCACAGAATCTTCATTTTGGATCCAGAGGTTCAGGGTTTGGTTCCCACATGGAGACCCACCCAGGGAGGGATTTGTCACACAAGCAGGTGAGCTGTGTCTGCAAGCCGGATCATACTCCTTTCTTCCTCTACAAAGAGGATCTACTGCACAAGTTTCTCTGCTGCAACAAGTCCCCTCATCTCCTCACTGCAGGGAGAAGATCCTTGAGGAGCATCCCTACAATGACCCACTGTTTTGCTCTTCACAGACAGTTCCCTTGCTTGCCACTCTGAAGAAAGGCAAAACCCCTTCAATTAAACAATTCCTGCCCCTTGCCCCCAAAGAACACCATACAAGAGACACTAGGGAAAAGAATTCTGCCAAGCAACACATCTTGGCAAAACACACCAAGAGTTTCCTATTAAAGTTCCCTTTTATCTCCCACTTAAATGCTTCAACACTTTTTTCAGAACTGTGATACCACAAAACAAAACATCACCACATACACACCAAACAGTAACTTAACAACCTAAAGTGACTGGCCGGTTTGCATCCACCCCATAAAGCAGCTCCTCTTATCTCACAGCCACAGATTAGTTCTTATTTAGAAGGGGGAGGAAAAAGAGAAGAATCTCCTCACTATTTTCCTAAGAAAGAGCTTTTCCCTATGCCTACAAACTGCTCATCTTTGAAGCTGCAGTCAAATGGATAGGCTATGCTAACATAAGGGATCCCTGGGTGTGCCAGGCACAGGAAAGATGCGCAAAAGAAAACCCAAACAAAAAAAACACCCACCAAAAATACAAGCAAGTATTAACACAGACACACACACATAAGTCCAACAAGTTATAGAAAGCCTTAGCCTGGTGAATGGATCAGGGAAGTCTCTTTCTCCCTGCCCCTAGCATCAGCTGTGAATGAAAGCACATCCCCGAAGAGTCCACTAAGCTCTTGGTTTCCTTTAACCAAGTAAAGAAAAAGGAAGAGGTGTACCAAGGGTGGTGCTAACAGCACCTGGAATCCCCCCCTCAGATTGCCTGCACAGACACCCAACCGCAACTGTTGTGAATTTACCGTTTCCCACAGCTTGGAATGCCACCCACTGCAAGGCAAGATTTGTGGGGAGGGCAGCAAAGATTTTATTACACCAACCCAGGCGCCGGAGGCAGGGAAAAGACAAGCTCTGGGCACAAAAGCCCTAATTAAGGTCAGAAGCCAGTCTATCCCTCTACCACCCTGACAATGTCCCTCGGGCAGACAAATATTACTTCCCTCCCACAAATTGTCTCCCTTCTATCCTCAGATCACTGCAACCACAAAATCACTACTGCAAGAGAGCACTCCTCGGAGCCAGCAGCTCCTGAACATCCTTGTGTAAAAGCACCAGAAAGGCCAATTCCACTTGTGTTCACCTGCCCAGGGCAGGTTTGTAAATAAATGAGCCCTGACATGAGGATTTTTTTCCACCATTTTCACCTGTGCAGCATGTTATGTAGAAGTGACACCCCTCTGTCCCATCCAGGGACAGGGCTGAGAGGGTGAGGCTCTCCCACCAGTTCATCAGCACCTCTTTTCCTTGCCTCTACAGGCTCAGTCCTGTGAGAGTAGAGGAAGAAAGGAGAGAAAAGGAACAGCTTCTCACCGTGAAGCTTGGGACCCACACAGAAACAGAGGAAGCCAGAAATGGCAAGCAAAAAATAGAGCTTATTTTGGATGTGAACAAAGCTGGTCAGGGATAGAGGGAGCTGTGGAACAAACAGCAAGCTGTGGTCTTGCTCCCTCCTACTTGCTAGGGGTGAAGAGAAGGAATTTCTAGATCAGCTCACAGGAGCTTTAGGGGAAGAGATCCAGCACACATGCATAGGATGTGAGAGACAGGTATTTCTTATGAGCACCTTTGGTTGACAGTTGTAAGGGCTGTTTCAGATGCTGAAAAGACAGGAGAAACCTCTTTCAGGCCACCCACCAGAGGGAGGGGAGAGCAGGAGGGGTAAAAGCAAGCAGGAAGAACAAGCAACCTGCCTTAGCGTCCACCCCTCCTTCCTTTGGAAGGAGTAAGAGGAAGCAAAGAGGGACGGGGAAAGTGTATGCACAAGGTGGGAGAGCAGCCTCATGTGGCTAGGGCAGCTGTCACGCTGTTGGCATTATCTTCCCACAGACTGAAGGATGGATGCACAGCACACTCCTGCTTCTGCCACGGAAAGACCAGGGAAAGGGATTTCATGTCCCTCTCTCCCAAACAAGTGCAAGTGATGAACATCAGGAGGAAGATAGAGGCTGGAAGCAGACTCTTCTTTTCTTCCCTTTCTCCTGAGGAGCTGAACAGGTTGGAAGATGCAGAAGTGGAGGGATCAGGGCACCTGAAAGCACCCATACAACTGCCAAGGTAGCACCAATAGTCAAAGGAAAGGGGAAGCCAATATGAGGCATAGGCTGCATGGGGCACCCCCCACCACCCCAGCTTTTTCTCAAGCACCTTCCAGGCATGACATTTTACTCCCCCACTCCGAGGGCATCTGGAACAGCAACTGCCACAAGGACAGTAGAGAGGGCAGATCCAGGCCACAGACCAAGAGGGGAAGGATGACAGGATTGTAGTCATAGCAAGGAAGAATGGAAGAGTCTTGCATGCACATTGGGGGAGAAGGTCTGGAGGACATGGGCAAGGGCTCCAATCCTCTCACATCCTCCCCTCAAAGGTTTGGAGCTCCTCTTCAGTTTTTGTCAAAGATGGAAAGGGAATGAGGAAGAGCAGCGCCTTCCTCACCACCTGCACAGGCACACAGACACATGCTCACTCATCCCTCAGCCCCAAAGGCTCCACTGCCCGTTGGACAACACCACATTCAAGGACAAACAACCACTCCCCAGCCCCACCACAACCCTCCCTGCCTCCTCCTAGCAGTACCAACACCCAGGAACAGTGGGTGCTCCCACATCCCCACTGACACACTCCAGCCTCCAGGCAAGAGGAAGTGGGCAGGAGGAAAGGAGGAGGAAGGGTGGCAGTGAGGGCAGAGGGACAGCCAAGGGGAGGAAGGAGAGAACTAAGGACAGCCATTCGCACCACGACTTCTCTCAGGTAGAGCTCCCCCCACACCCCTGGAGTGGGGGGACCTGGCTGCTCACTTGCTGCCTCCACCACCACCACCCGCCGCCACCTTCTCAAAATCCTCTGCATTGCAGAACTCCTTGATGGTTACAGTGAGGAGGTTGCTGGTGACATCTGTGACCACCACATTAGAGCAAGGGGACATCTCAGGACGCCAGTCACTGGCCTCCTGCTCTGGGTCAGTAGAGAGGGACAAGGAAGGCGTCTGCCCCCCATTGCACCCTCCCGAGGGAGAATGCTTGCTGGTGGCAGCTGACTCAGGTGGGATTGAGAGGTCGAGGACCTCTGACTCACGCCAGTCGGGAATGGCTGGGCTGAGGGTCTCAGGGAGCAGCTTTGGAGGGGAATCATCTGGGTCAGAGGAGGAGTGGGGAGCGGGTGATGGGCAGCCAGAGGAGCTGGAGCTGGGGGCATCATAGGGGGTGGAGCCCATAATGAGCCCACAGGAGGCTGCCTGGGAGCCTTCAGCCTCCCCCTTGCCCTCCAGAGAGGGGGTTGGTGCAGCAGATGGCTTATTGTAAAGCGAAAAGGTGCCAAACTTCATGTGGCGGATCTGAGTGCGGAGGACGCTCTCGCTGAACTTTTTGCTCTTGCCAATGACACGGTTTCGGGACGGGATCTTGGGCCGAGCCAGGCCCCCGGCTCCATTGGCTGGCTTCCCACCTTTGTCAATGACTTTGAGGTTGAGGATGATGCGGCTGCGTTTGGGCTCACGGGGTTTCACCTTACGGTTGATAATGCGGACGGTCTCAGAGAAGGGCGAGACAGGAGGACGAATGCCAGCCCCGCCACCCATGCTCCCGCCGTTCTGGGGGTCTGGACGGGGCAGGGGGCGCCGGGACATGCGGTGGCATCGCCGGATGTCTTTCTTCAGCCGGTGCACAGCAGCACTGGAGTGGAGTTTGGGAGAGGAGGTACTGGAACCAGGCTTGACAGAAAAGTGTACATCCCCAATGTGGAGGGCCTCCGCTTGGGCCCGAGCCTGCGGTGGTGGGGAGAAAGAAAAAAAAAACAGGGTCAGAGAGACAGCCTAGGTGCAGCCAGATCTCAAATGGGGCACTGCTCACTTCAGCCCAAGCACTCACCGGCAGTACGACAACACATTTATACCCAACATCAATGACAAGCACAGGTACACACCTACAAACTTTTGACAGCTCCAGCACAGCCCCCAGACAGGCACACGACACTGTATCATTTTTGGGCAGCTAATGTCTCCCCTAGGTGGTACCCCTGTTAACACATGCCTTCCCCAGGGAGAAACTGCTACTTCCCAGGCATGTTCCAGGGTTAGAGTTAATAGTCTCCAAAGCCCCCCTTGGTCATCACCAGTCAATGTGCACAACCCTCCGCTGTCAGCCAAAGAAGCCAGCATTATCCTAGGCACTTGGGGCTGTCAGTGCTGACACAGCACCCAAACTTACACAGGGATCAACCAGATTCTCTACAAATTGAGTACAAGAGGGAAGAGGTAGAGCAATGCTTAATGAGAATCACCTTTGAAAAGCGTGGTAGAAGGCAGTCCTGAGGAATGCAGATAAAGGCTGGTGGGAATGGTCTCATGGAGCGGTCTTTGTTAAACAAAAGAAATTTAGAGATCTGATTTTTAACTACGATCACATGCAAGGCATTCATCCTTACTGTGCTGTGGGAGCAAGGTCCAGAGCAAGGTTAAAGCCAGAGATGAGGCCAGCTGGAATCCAAGTAAAATTTAACTGCACATCCAAAGAAGAGATTGACTTGTCCTTTTGAGCACCACACTTATCTGAAACCTGGACCAGAGCAGGAATAGCACCTGTTCAACTGCTCTGTGCCAGCCCTCCCCAAGAGCCAG
The DNA here is from genome assembly GCA_013398615.1 of Brachypodius melanocephalos. NCBI lineage: Eukaryota > Metazoa > Chordata > Aves > Passeriformes > Pycnonotidae > Brachypodius > Brachypodius melanocephalos. The sequence goes on along the minus strand of VZSR01003524.1, from coordinate 3,648,732 downwards.
GCCAGGGGAACAATATTTTTAAACTCTTCTGGTGCCAAAAACTGCCCTAGTTCATGGACCAGAAACAGGAACATTTTCTGGCAGCAGGAACAATAATTTCATTGGTAAGCTGGTGCTGTATGACCCGTGGGCATGGAAACTTAGAGTCTGTTCTTACATCACATCTCATCAGAGCACTGTTGCTTGTATAGCTCATCTTTCCATCTTCACCCCAGTACCTGCCCAAACTAACCCCCCTCCCTCTCAGCAGTAGTGACAGGTAGAAGTCAGGCAGGCTTGGAGGGGACAGGTGAGCCCCCACCCTGTGACTGCCCATCCCACGAGCACCTTCCCCCACCTCGTGGGCACAGCAAGAACTGCAGCGGTAGAAGACGACAGCTGCTTTTCCTCCCCAACTTTTCCATCCCCTTGCCCCTTGCACACGCTAAGATCGGGATGGCTTCTTGCCAGTTAAGAGCTTAGCACTCAACTCCAGCTCCTTTTTCACCCTGCAGGCTGTGCCTCCTACAACAGAAATGCCTGAGGAAAATAATGTGCGTGTAAAGAGAGGGATCTAATAGATCTAAGCAAGGGGCCCAGCCAGCCCCTGCACAAAAAGCTCTAAGTTCTGGCCCTCCAGCTCCAGAGCTTTGCTGCTAGCCTGAGTCCGTCTTCTCCCACAGACATACCCGTGTGAACCACTGAAGATCGTGAATGAGCAGAGAACAGAGACGTGAAGACATTTTGTTCCTCTCTGACTAACACTGGATGATCACAGCCTTCAGTATTTGTATTCTGGCTTTAAAAGGACTGCAAAAATGAGGCCTTCTTCTCTGACTGTACAAGAAAACAGTCTTCCCACCTTCGTCACTGAGTGAGGTTGAGGATGACGCGGCTGAAGGCTCGTCCTGACTGGGGACCTAGATTCTGTGTTAGCCAACTGACAAAGAAACAGACACAAGATAGCATAACCCCAAGGCAGGCACAGATACTCTGCACATTAACAAACAGGGCTGTTTCCACCTAGCTAAAGGGAAGTGTTCCCAGCACACATAAACCCCAACACATCCTGCTGTAGAAGAGAGCATCCCAGTGTCCATCTAGTTACTCTTTGCTCAGCCTTGTGTGTTACTCCATGTCCCAAACTGTTGGGAAAATAAGACACAGTTCCTGTCACAGGCATCGTACAGGCCTCAGCCCAACAACAGCACCAGACAAACTCCCTGCACCAGACATCAACTCTCCCCATCCCATCTCATCAATACACAACTTGGAGACACTGCAGACCCAGTGAGGAGGTCACAGGCAAATGCACATTTGGGCTGTGCTTGCTCCATCTCTTCAAAGGTCCCTCTGAAGCAGATGGCAGACACAAGCACAAGCTAAAGTCTGCTTTCTGACATTACATACCAGCACGACCTGAATTAATTTGTTCCTTTTCATCCTGCTCCACATCACAGCTAGCCCTTCCAGCATTGCTGCTCTTCTGTTTTGGGTTTCTCACCAATTTGCCTCTGCTGAGCAAGGGCAAAATGCAACACAATGTCCCATTCCAAAATACAGGACAGGGAAGCCAGGCAGAGGTTACAGACAGATGCATCACTGAAAATCCTTCCACAGCTTCAGTGGATGGACATAGGTATCCTTCAGGGACTCTCCTGTTGCCAACACTGCACATCTTTCAGATTAATTGCCTACCCTGTAATCACACCTTGGAGTGAGGAGTTCTGCCCCCTCTGTGCCATTCTGCTCCAAGTCAAATCTAATTGTCACCTTCTACCAGCACCACCTCCATCACCAAGGAGAGAAAGAAGGCAGCTTCCCAGAAGTGTGGGGAAGCAGTCACAAACACCCTCTGTTTCCTTATACACCCCAAAAATTCCTGAGCAAAGCTTCCCATCAGCCACATTAAACAAAGTGATAATGGTGGGATGGTCACCATCTAAGCACTTCCAGAGCCCTGCTGATTTTACTTTCTCTGCCTGTACATATTAATCAGCTCCTGTCCTGTTTTCACAGAGAGGCCTGTCTTGGTTTTGTGCTTGCACAGCAGCTAGTGCAGAGCCCTGGTACATGACCTGGACTTTTCCAGTGTGCCAGAACCAGTAGGTCTCATTTACATACTATGTGTCTGCGTTTCCAGTTACTTCTGGAGCACTTTCTTAAGGCTGAAACTGTTTCTAACTCATGTTTCAGCTATCTGCCTTTATTAAATTCCAGCTTCAGTAGTCTCCAGGTAGTCTACACACAGCATTGATACTTTGGTCAGATTATTAAGACAGGGTAAATCAGGGCCCAATAGTCCTCCCCCTGCTGCTACACTGCTATCCTCAGTTACCAGCTTCAATGCAAGTTCCAAAAAGCATTATGCAAATATTCAGCTTACCTTGTTTTCCCAGGTAAGGTTTCATGAAAAATCGTATCAGATGCTTTATCTAAGACCAGCCCCAGAGCTTTCTCACTTGGGAAGCTTAGAATTACTACCACAGGATCAGGTTTATTCAGGCATCACCTACACGAATCCATCCCTTCACTGCAGAGGACAGCACAGAGGCTATCTTTCCCCTGTTTCCAACTTTAGATTAAGGAACTTGCTACCTTTGGTTTGGAGAAGACTCAACATTCAGTTTCATCTGTTGGAAATGCACTTCTCCCTGCTCTGGATCCATTCCTTGATCACATTCACAAGCCACATGAGGATAAGGTCTTTGAAAAACAAACCCATTGAATCCTTTCAGCTGTGTCACCACAGTTTGCTACTTGGCTCACAAGTTTTCCAAATGGAAACTACCTCTCTAGGTTTTGCTGCTTTCACCCGCAGGATGTGCTCGCTGCTGAAGAGGTACTCAGCATGTACATGAAGTAATTCACTCTGCTTACAGCTCAGCCTACATCAGGATGCAGCTTCTGGAGGCTTGCTGCAGTGCTCTGTCATGAGAGCAAGCCAATTGCTGGGATTGCTTCCCTTCCCCCTCTTCCCGTCTGGGATACGTATCACCTTTATTTATCTTGTACAGCTTTCCCTCACTGCCCCTGGGAACTAGTGTATCTCCCCTATTCCCTACTATTTCTGAATAGATGTCCCTTGAGGCCCAGCAAGCATATTTGTTCATTCATTCCCTTAACGCACTGAGGCACACAAGCACATACACAGATGAGCTTAGAAAGGCCTTTCTTATCTCATTTGTATTAAAATCTCTCCAATTTGGAAGAAAAAAACCCCAAAAACCTTGTAAGGCAATGGATTTCTATTTAATTATTTCAAAATCTCACCAATTCCAGCAGTGCTGCTGCACCATAGTAGCATTACTCTCTCATGAATTATTGGCTCTGCTTTGTCTTTTATTCTCCACCTGCATTCCCCCAGTCTTTGCTCCAAACAGCATTTGCAAGAGCTCTTCTTTCCCCTTTTTGGCTGCCATTCTGCTTTTTTATCACCCTCTTTCTTCTGCAGTCTTCCAAGTGACAAGGCAAAAGCAAGCCAGTTCATAGCACAGTTCTCCCAAGCAACACTGCCATAAACTAAAGTTTCCCTCTGGACTGGGAACAAAATGCTACAAAAGGGGAATAGTCTGTTTTCAAATGACTCAGGATAATTTACGAACAGGGAGGAGATCAAAAGAAACCCAATTCCAGCTTTGGAGTTCAAGAAAGGGTGAAAGGACAGAGTACCATGCTGCTCAGCCCCTTCTTCTCCACTCTCCTACTAAGAATCCCTTTACTCTTGTTCTCCCTTACTTCTTCCTTCCCATTAACCTTCACTCCTGTCACCTTAGTATTATTTATGGCCACCCCGACTAGGGGTCTTTGCCAGCCACCCACTGAGCTTGCAGATCAGGCTCTGTCTCTGAATAGCACTTGCTAGACGTTATTAGAGTTGGTAAGGTTTGCATTCCACACAGCAGAGTGTCTAGAGAAAAATGCAAAATAAAAAGAGCAAACCGAGCCAGAGAAAAAAGAGGAAGATCACCACAGCACGTGCTATGTCTCTTTCTAACCTCACACCAGTGTCCATGCTGAAGGGCCTGTCCTCAAGGATGACTTCTGCCAGATATTTAAGAAATAAGGTAAGAGCCTTATGTATAGCGCTGCCCGTTTCAGACCAAGAGCTTCATTTTCCATCCGCTCAGCACAGGGCTGCAGCACACCACCAGCCTCCCAAGAATCACAGCCTCTCACCAAGCCTGAGCTCAGCTGTGGGAAAGTTTGCCCCTAGCATGCAAAGGACAAAGACCCATTTCCTGCCCAAAACTTTGCAGTTGAAGTTTGCAGGGGTTGCTTTCAACACCAGCCATCTTGATAATGATATTACAAAGCCTGGACTGTGATGCGCCTCTGCAGTCTGATCGAAAGAGCAAGTGTTAGACAGCTCTCAGAAACAGAAGCCTGGCTTACAAAGGCAGCAGGTGGTCAAAGATGCAGCCTTTCAAAGCTTTTCCAAAAGCGTGGGCCACTAACCTGCTGGAATGCTTTCTGTAAATCCCCCTGGGTGCTTATGTACAACTTTTGAGAACTAATCCCAGGATAAACCTAGTCCCAGCTGCAAGCTAAAACACCCACACAAGCCAAGGGACTGAGTGGCATATCAGGGCACTTATTTTGATGCCATTCTGGAGACTCAGAAGCCTAGGTTTAAGCACTGATACATATGAAAAATCCTAGCAAGTCACCAAGTCAAGGGCAGACTAGTCTATCAAAGCAGTCCTAGGCCAGATTTCTGCTTAAACATCACTGCATCCAGGCCTAATCTGTTCAGTTAACAGATCAAAAAGAATATTGTTCTAACTGCCAACTCCAAATACTCCCCCTGGGATACAAGAATCAAATTTCTTCCCCTGCTTCTGAAATTCTCACTGGCAAGAGAGTCTGCAGCTGAATGAACTGAATATACTGTTAGCGATGCACGAGGTAAAACCTAATCCCACTCCTCCCACAGCAGCACCTGTGCTGCAGGGCTGAAAGAGGTCAAATGTGCATCTTCAGGGGTCAGAAAAACTGAGTTGCAAACTGTCTCACTGTCTCTGTCATAACTCTAGTCGCAGTTGTGTTGACTCTGTTGGAACATAGCTCAAACAAGTTCAGATGGGGCTGGTTCAGACAGATTTATTTCTCGCTGCTTGGTCTGGGGTGTTATTTTTAGGGTAGGATCCGAAGTCACAGAGGAACACCAAGTCAGAGCACTAACAGTTCCACTAGCTCTGTTTCCCAGAGGTGTAAACCAAGTGGTAGCGCTCTGCTCTGCCAGCCTCTCCCACTACATGGCACCAGCCTTCAGGAGAGCTGATCTTGCTCCCTGTCACGATTCATCTTCTACAAAGTACCAAGCCAGCTCTGCAAACCTACAGGTTTCCATTACCATTTGAGGAGCTGGCAGGAGGAAGATGTGCCACAGAAACATGTCATGGGCGTGATTCAAAGGATGCTGCTGAATAATTCACGTTAAGTTTAGGGGGGTTTTAAAGGGTAAGGGGAAAAGAGAAGCAGTGAGTGGGTTTTGAGTTCGGGGGTTGGCTTTGTTTTTTTAAATGAGTGAAAGTGAGTGATTTTTTTTTTTAATGAGTGATATGGCAGTAGATATGGCCATATCACATTCAGAATCAAAAATAAAAGAAACTGATTACACACAGCATAGTCACCTCTCTACAGCTCTGAAGAGTGTCAGGTGTTACAAACACCGGTATTTTTTAATGCATGCAGAGAATTATTTCAAGCTGGTGGTTTTCCCTTTAAGTATTCCTTTCAATTGCTGGAAATCTAAACACAAGGGTTACATTTAATGCAGGACTGCCAGAAAGAGGAAAGCCAACTAGTCTGTGTTCCCTGAATATAGCATAAGAGGTAGCACATACGAGATGTTTGCAATTCTTGGGCTACAGATGCAGAACATTTTTTTTAGCAGAAAACCAGCAACCAGGGAGGACAGTTCCATCAGCAGGACTTCCTATGGATTACCATGGTCCCCTGGGTTTCACGCAGAGCATCAGAACATGCCTGTTCCCACATTTCTTCTGTGTGCTTCATTATGCCCTCTCAAAGAAGAGAAGAAGTGACACCCTACCCCTCACTGCACTTTCTGGTGCTCATGCAGTCGTAAGTGCTGTGCTGACTCAAGTAAAGCTCCTACTGCTGCCAGGCAAAGGGAAGTATTAACCTGTTTCACAGATGGGGAAACACGCACAAAGCCTAAGTGACTTGCCGAAAGCCACAGGATGACTTGGTGATAGTGATGCCATACTACAGGGTTCACACTGGCTGTTCCAGGGCCTCCTATCAGAATAAAGCCATTATGGTCTGGCTCATCTGTCTGAACTGTACAAAGGTGTGCTCTTTCTATGCTCATTTGGAGCCTGAGATTGTGACAGCTGGAGAAGAAGGGGAGGGAAGAAGGGATTAGAGCAAGGCATTTCATCTGTAAACTAATAAATTCACACAGCTCACATAACAGTCATGCAGCCACCAGAGTTCTTAATTTAAAAAAAAAAAAAAAATAATAAATACAGGCCAAGAAGGCCTGCACTAGGCACTACTTTCTTTCTTCTTCTCTGCAAGCGAGCAGAGATACTATGACATCTTGCAGAGATGCTGAGTCTATCAGAGGGCAACTGGAAACTTCAGCTGCCATCCTATGCAGAGGTGAAACACTCTTCCTCCCAGCCACCCCCCACCCTCTGCAAAAGCAAAACAAGCCTGCAGTTTATATATTAAAGCATGAACCCTTCATGAAACTCCCGTGGAGCACCTACATCCTTAAATGCAATCAGAGGAGCACAAGTGGCAGCGGGATTCCCCTCTCTCCTGTCTGGCCACTCAGCATGCTTCTAAGTTGCAGGGTACGGGTTGGATGAAACAGCCTGCTGAAGGAAGAGGGAACAGGACTGACTAGCTCTCCACTGCGGCAACACAAGTCCATGAGAAGGAGAGGATATTGGAAAAAGAGACTGCAGGCTCACCATGCACATCTGCGTGTGCTGACCGTCCTGCTGAGGCACTCGTTGCACGCACACGCCTTCTCCCCTCACACGCTTCTGTGCCTCTGCCCACCCCCCCCTTTCCTGTCGGGTTTTCCCCGCACTCCCAGAGCCAGGCATCAGGCACAAGTCACTTGAAAGTCCACTCCTTCCAAGGGTACATACCGGCAAGGTTTGAGAGATCTTTTTGCTAGGCCTAAGTTATTTAAATAAGAGTTACCTTCAGCAGAAAAGTTTTAGGTTTAGGTCCTCTCTTCTTGGGCCCATACAGCTCACGTTCTCGTTCCCTTTAGGGAGTCAAATTTGTCAAGAAGTTAAAACTTTTTCCACAGGGACAAACATAAGCATACAAGTTTAATAAAAAGAAAAAAGAAAAAAAAAAAAAAGAAGAAAAAAAAAAAAAGAAAAAAAGAAAAAGAGCCCCTGGACGCTGTTTCCCGCTCACCCATCCAAAGCCAAACCTGCTGCTGCAGCCCCCCCAGCCCAGGGTGGGGGATGAACACTCACTTCTGCTCGAAGGCAGCGATGAGGCGGGAGTCCAGGATGTTCTCTTCGGGTTCCCAGGTGCTGTACCTGACGGGGCGGGAGCAGCGAAGGGGACAAGCGAAGCGGTTAGCGCCCAAATCCCCTCGCAGCTGCACACACAGATACCTTCCCCTCCATCCCATTCTACCCCATCCCATGACCCCATCTCCGCAGCCCGCGCGGGATACACTCACTTGATGGCCCAGCCTTTCCATTTCACCAGGTACTCGATGCGCCCCTGCAACACACGGGGGAGAAGATGGGGGGGGGGGGGGGGGGGG
>VZSR01003524.1:3618389-3640847 GCA_013398615.1 Brachypodius melanocephalos | reverse complement strand
ACTCGGCGGCAAAGACGCGCTCCCCCACTGCAGACAGCTCCATCTTGCTGCTCCCCCTCAGCGGCGGCGGCGGCGGCGCCCACAGCCCATAATAATCCCGCCCGCCCGCGCGCGCCTCCCCGCCCCCTGCCCCCGGCCCCGCCCTCCTCGTGCCGCTGCCGGCTCGCGCACGCCCGCGCGCCCCCTCCCGCCGCGGCCGCGCGTGACCCGCCCCTCCCGGTTAGAGGCCTTTAAAGGGGCCGCGGCTCGGGCGGGGCGTGAGGGGTCTGGAGCCCCAGGCCCGTGGGACGGCCGTGCAGCGGGGAGAAGAGGGAAGGGAAGGGAAGGGAAGTGAATCCCGCCCGGGCAGACCCCCGGAATGGCGGCGGTATTGCCCCTTCCCGCCCGAACCGGGCCTTTTTATTACTTAAAACAATGGCGGCAGCCTCTTCTTCGCCCGCTGTAGATGCACCGTCACCCCCTCTCGTCAGCGGGGAAGCAGGCAGCCTTGAAGCATGTACCAGGCAAAAACTAGCAATAAAGGCGCTGAAATATTTTCTTTCCTTTTTCTGTGTTTTATTGCATTTAGCTGGTGTGAGTGCATGCCCGTATAAAGTATAATTTTTGAGCCAATGTAAGGTGCTGCAAGGTAAATGGGCCAATCATGCCACGCAAAGGTGTAAGGAAACCAGAAAAAATGTTAAGTCACTTAGAGGAATTCCCTGCCCTGACTCTTACTGCAAACCCCTAATTAAATTGCAGCATACTTTACACTCTCTTGCAGGTGCTAAAAAGACAAAAATCTCAGTCAAAAATCATTCTGTGTGATTCGAAACGGAAGCTCATGGCCCTGCAGCTGTTTTTGTGTGGAACGCAGGGTCCTGCCTTACCTGGAGGACCTTATCTGGCCTCTTCTGCTTTCTCACCTGGTTTTTGGGTGAGGAGGCTGCGCATTTCAGATACCCTCTAGAAAAAGTGGGAACTGTGATGAGGGCTCTGGGCAATGGTTGTCCTGCATTTGCTGGACATGCATCATGACCTGCATGGTACCTGCAGAGCACAGGAATCCCTCTGCTACCTGCTCCTCAGCTGGGCTGGCAGGGCCCCCTCACAGACTCTGTGGCTCTTGCTAACCCTTTCTCTATTTGCACTCACATTCCCTTACCACGTCTTTCTCAGGGGTTTCACCCAGGAGGGAATTATGGAAATGGTAATATTATGGCTATAATATCAGTACTAGCAGGGATGGATTTCCCAAAGCCAAGGCAGGCAGGTAGGACAATGAGTATTTTCCTCACTGTCTGTGATTCAGGCAAGATCTGTCAGAGTGTTTTGGTTTTTTTCACCTTAGCAGCTGAAATATTGCAGCCAACACAAGCTCTCTGCCCGGAGAAACAGTGACTCAGGAGAGGATGTGTTCCTCACTGCCATGTCCCCATTTAAAGAGGGGTTAATGGAAAGCTGAATGCTGATGGGGACAATCACACAGACCCTGGTTCAGGACATGTGATCAATTCAGAGAATTACATGTTTCTCCAGTCAGGGACTGAACCACAGAGTGCTTCATCACTGATAATTCTGCATTTAGGTCATACTTCTCAATTTGAGAATAGGCTCCAGGAGGCCCTTTCTCAGGTGTTTGGCATCACAGGCCAGGCAAGAACAAAAGCCCAAGACTCTCACCTAAAGTGAGTTAAGTCCTTCTGGACTGCTTCTTTTCTCTAGACATTACCTTTTTTTAATCTCAGTTCTTCATACGCCTGAAGGTGACTTTAAAAGAACAAGTCGATCACACCCATTGTATTTTGCTTTTCACTTTTTAAACTTTGCACATTAAGTGTTCATTAACACCATTCACGTTTAAATTAGCATTTGTTACTGTTCACTTTGTTTACAAACAACCACTTTTACATTTGTAGTTGAGTGTCAAGCAACTGAGCTTTCAATCAGCAACGTCATCCACCCTTAAAAGCAGGCTCCCTTAAATCCAAAAGGGGAAAAGTCTTTACATGGCAACACAAACACATGTACAGCAACCACGACTAGTGGCCTTGTCCCAAAACAGATGTGTGGATCATGAATAGCACACCCTGCTTCGGGACAGGAGCAAAAGGCACCGTGATCCATGGACTAGAAGGGGCAGCAGCTTTTCAGAGAGCTCCATGTGCTCCTTCTAGTTATTTTCTCCTTCTACCTGTCAGCAGAACCTTCCTTCCAGCCACAGCCATGGCTCAAATCACTGTGAGCTGCCATTGCACAGGTATGGCCTAACACTTTAATCTAACTTTTTCTCTCACAAAGCAAAACAGTAGCAGAATATCCAGCTGTTCAGGACATTGTTGAGCATTTCTTTTGTTTCATTCACATTTGTAGTAAAACACTTAAGAAAAAAGCCAACCCACCTGGGAAGACAGCCCTCCCTGAAAAGCTGTTGTTCACCACAGACACGAATACTTTTCTTGCAACTCGCTGCCTGCAAAATCTTGGTGCCGTAAGATACACAGTATCACTTTTTACTAGCACCAGGAAGTCTGTGCCTGGAAGCAATAGTCTTGGAGAGAGCATCTAAATCCTTCATATCAAAACCCCTGGCGAGAGGTGAACAGACACAGGGGGACAACAGCAGGTGCGACAACATTTTTATGTGTTTTTGAAATGACAGTTGATAATGGGAAACTCACCTGCTCAAAACCAGTAGCTGCCTCCAAGCTCATTTTTTGTGGACCTGGCAGGAGTGGCCACACTTATCTCCAGGAGAACAGCCCCAAGGGTTCATCAACTGACTCTGCTGCTCTTCACTCCAGCGAGCTCACTATTAGGAGCAGCAGATTTTGGAAGCAAATGGTCAGTCCCTCACCAACACTAGGAACAGCTGCACACAGCCCAGCCCCTCAAGCCAATTCCATGTACATTTCCAAGCAAACCCTTGGCACTATGGGCATTCAGGTGAATATGTGCTGGGATTTCCCTGCTGTAGCTCTGAAATACACACAGGCAAAGGCAGGTCCCTTGCAACCAACCCTGCACACCAGGTACAGATGGCTCAGCATGGCCCAAGCAGTGGCCAGAACAATCAGCCCTCCAGCCAACTAACTTTGATGCAGCAGAGAGAGAGGGCCCATGGGGTCTGTGCTGTGCCTACAGCAGTGGGATGCTATGATATCCCTGGGGCCTGCCTAGGAGTTCCCAAAGCAGGCCCAGCTACCCAGGCTGCCACTGGCTCAGGATGGTTACACAGGTACCCCAGATTTCTTGCATTCTTGTTTCAAAAGCAATCACCTGGCAAGCAAAATACTGTGAAGAGCAGGGAAGTTGTGTGGCACAGACAGGAAGTGATTGCCATCACAGGGGTCACACAGGCTGCATTGCACTCTGTGCTTCTCAGAGAACACTGAACTGCTCAGTCCTTGTGGTTTCCCCTTTTGCCAAGTGCCCTTGTTCTCAGGCATCCAACGGAGAGAGCTGTGCAAGGCAAGTCAGCTGAACTGCATGGATCAGAGGGGCAGCATAGCAACAGATTATTTTAAAAAAAAGGACTGCCCAGATTAATTTTTAATCCAGCCAACACATGCATGCAAAAAGACAAGCTGTTTCCAGTACCAGCCAGCCTCTGCAGCATTGGCACAGGTACGAAGATACAATCTCCAGAGCAGGCTTTCCCGTAACTCTGCACTGCAGTTTCTTACAACTTCACCTGACTGGCTAGCTGCTGCCAGAAAATAAGTGGCTGGCTGGAGTCCTGCTCTGATGCCATCACTCAATTCCAGCTTCCCTGGCACAAGGCAAGCATGCTGATGGCACTTTAGTCACACAGGCAAGACCTAACCATGCTGCCTTGAGCCATGACTGACTCAGGAAACGTACCCCATCCCCCTCTGCTTTTGCTCCACATGCTTTTGTGATTGATGCCATAGCTGCACTCAGGTGCAGGGCTCACCCCCACATTACATCCACTCGAGGTATCTCAGACAGCCCCATTCTCTAGCCCAGGTACCGTGATAAACACGTGGCGTCCCCCTCCACAGGGGATGGAGTGGGACACACCTTGAGGGAGCAAGCTAGGCACGCAAGTGGACTAAATGACATGTGGGATTTCCTCCATGGAGGAGTTCCAGGACTCAGGCTCCTTGGCTAAGCCCTGTGGTGAACCAGGGGCCAAACTGTACCCAGGAGCAGCTGTGGCCCTGAAGAGGTTCCTGGACGCCTTGTTGGCCAAACCATTGGAGGCTTTGGCTTGGAATAGAGCTGCTGTCCTGCTGGCAAGCACTGGAGAGCATGCCTGGCAGCCCAGGCCTCACCTTAGACTTTCTCTGTTCCAATGAATATGGGGCATACCAGCACTCTCCTGGTGCTGGCAGAGCTGTCCTGGCATTGCAGCCTTGTGCAAGGATGTAGAGAACTCCCTAAAGCCAGAGCAACAGCCACCCTGCCGTCGGCATTCTCCACTTCAAATTATAATCCATCAAAGGCTAGTCATCCCAGGTCAGCCCTGGACAGCTGTAACTTACCCAGTGGGTTAAAAATTAATAAAAACTTGACCTCCTCCAATCAAAGTAAAGAGTAATGTCAGAAACAGCCTTTTGCAGGCTCCATTCTTCATTGATCTTTCTTTACTGCTCTTCCTCACGCACGCATGCACATTTTCCATTCTTTTTCCAGCTGCACTGCATGTTTATATACCAACAGATATGACTATTGGAAAATAATTCAGCTGTAGAATTAAAGCAAGGAGGGGTAAATGACCACACAGACATACCATGAGGTAAATGTCAGTTCTCATATTTAATATTTTAATAACTTTGTTTGCAACATTTACCACATAAATCATCTAAATAAATAGATGCTGTACAGTCTCTTATCCATATCAGTACAAAAATAAAACCACACTTTGTGTCAAATTATACTTGAGCCTGCCCTCCCTTTGCTATTACAATCTCCTTTTACAGCACGTACTTGCTCAGAAAAGGCATTATACTCTGATTGGTTTGTTTGGAATTGGTTTACTCCCTATTTCCCCCCCATCCCCAAATACATTCATTTAGTCTGTACAAAAGCTAGAAGCTCATTCTGTGCAAAAGGAAGCTTTCTGTGTGCAAAGACTCCAACACCCTAGCGTGCTGACGGGAACAACAGCAACAACTGAAGAGACAGGAACAAAAATAATCAGGGACCCTTCCCTCTAACTGACCCCATTTTTCCTCATCTTCCCCCTGCAACAGAAAGGGAGCACACTAAATTAGATGAGTCAGTGTGCAAAAGCATTCTAACGATGTGCATACACTGAGGGAAAAGGTTGGTGCTGAAAACCCAGTGAGAGAACTGGGGTGTTGACCACCATGCTGTAGAGCTGACTAGGTGAGGGAAAAGGGCTCTCTGCCCTTAGCCTACTCAAAAGGTTCTTGAGATACAACGAACAAAAGCTTCATCTAAATCATTTTAGTCCTTTTGTTGGCGTTCTGTTGGAGTTGAGGTGAGGAAATTGCCTCTGGAAAAATCCAGCAGCTACTGAAGACAGCTGCTGGTTCACCCTCCCTTCCTCTCCCCACTCCCTGCAGAAGGACAGACAGCTCCTCCTTCCTCAATTAAGCTAATAAGGTGCAATTTTTCAGACAGGAAATTCTATATATAAAGAGGTCTCTGGAGCTGGAAGAAACAGTCATAGTTCCAGACTAGGACCACTCAAACTGAAACTCAGCTTCATTTTTCCCTTTCTTTGATCAAAGAAGATGGGGAGGGAGGAAGCCAACCTGTGCCCCAAAGAGTAGGTTAGCAGGTCTCCTCCCTTAGGGAACCCTCTGCTCCCAGCGTGGCGGAGTACACTTTCCCCCATGGGAGGCAGGCAAAGGGCTGGGTGGCAGCTCTGGAAAAATGATAAGGAGCAGCCAGCGGCCTGAAACATACATCTTCTGCTTTATAAATGCCACTTCTAGACAGACGATAAGGAGTACTTAGCACTCCTAGTGCTTTGCATTTCCAAAGTGCTTCAAAACATAATTCAGATTTAAAAGCAAAAAAAAAAAGCTGCTTAACATTTTGATAGATTTGCAAAAAGCTTCTTTGTGCTGACACTACATTTTCTGGTTAAAAACCAACAATAACAATAATAATAAGGTTTTCCACCTCCTCCTCTGCCAAGACTCCCCTCCCACCCAAAACTCTGCTATCCGAGTAATGAGATATCTGAGGTTCCGAACAGTCTTAGGAATTCTACCCCATCCCACCTTTGTAGCAATCCATAGCACCCCCAAATGCTCCCACGGACCCCTGCACCTCTACCACTCCCAGTTAATTAGGGATCATCTCCCACCTGCTCCTTGTACTTCAAGACGTTAAGGGGGAAAGAGAAAGTGGTGGAAGAGAAAAAGGGGTAATCTCTACAGCAAGTGCTAGTTACAGGAAAGGATTTGAAGGGTCTGAATTCCATTTTAAGTGATTGCTTCTCTCTCCTTCCAATTGTCCTGCGGCTGTTTTATAAGCCTTCCTATCTTGACCACCTATGTGTGTGGAATCCAGGTTTGACACCAGAAGCTCACACTTTCTCTGTGAGGACAGGAAGTTCAGGCACAGGACAATGTGGCCTGTTGATCACAAGCTATTACCTCAAAACAAGTTTATCATGCCCTTGGGGAAAACCTTTACAACAGGCATGGCAAAAGCAATGTGTTCCAATGCTATACATTTTCACGTAAAAATTACTCTATGCAATTGTCATCGTAGACATCTCCATTGCATTCCCAAATGGCAGAAGACTGGTACATAAATGCAGCACTTACGTCTCTGCAGGCCCATTCAGAACTCCACTCACAGATGCAAGGGATCAGTTTCACAAAAAGTTCTTTCTCTATAACACACATTCTCTCTCAACTGCCAACTCACCCAAAGGCCCCTCCTCAACCACCTAGTGAGAGCAGCTCTGAGGCTGCTGTCCTTCCCTTCCCTGACCAGCATTTCTCCCTATTATTTTCCCAGAAAGGCCCATCGCCCTCTTCTTCCTAGGCTGCAGACAGACCAGGAAGGAACAGAAGATGGGTAGATACCAATTTGTTTTAAAAAGGGAGTTTTTTGTACTTTCCCTGCTTCTGAAAACAAAAGCTCAAAGCTTGAGAGGAGAGGAGGAAAGGTGGTAGTAGACTTTGCTTTGCTTAATACATAGATATGGCTGGCAGCCCTCACTGTCTTCTGCATCCTGGCCTCTGTAGTGGCTATCACAGAGGGACTTGCCTGAGCTACCTTGCCTATTTTTTGACCCGTGTGAGGCCTCCCTTCTCTATTCCAGTGAAACCATCAAGCAGCACTAGCTGGCATACAGCATGAAACAGTACTGAGACGAAGGGCCCCCTGTGAGGTGAACAAACAATTTTATACATCCAGTCACAAAACACCAGAAGAACAATTCTGGACAGTTTCACAACACTAATAACAAAAAAACCCCATTCATTTCTCAATAAGCTTCTCTATGTCTGAGCTCTGACATAAACAAGAGTCAATTCACTAACAAATTTGGGCTTATTTTGGCAAATGGAACTGCTTTTGGGTGTTCTCACAATAATGTCCTGGTCTTGCTTGGGAAAAAAAAAGAGGAAAAAAATCACCTTCGTCTGACTTCGCAAGCAGAAGGGCCCCCAAGCAAATGCAAGACAATAAGGAGCATGCAGGAGGCTACTTAATGCCACTATTTACGTGTTAAAACTTGGTGTTCCAAGGCATCATTTGTATATCAGAGCAATAACATCTAGTTTATTACCACCCAGGAACAGAGGCAGTCCTTTCCATATATATTTTTTTTAAACACAGTGCTAACAAAAAAGACTTTCCAGTCTCATGAAATCCCTTAGGTCTATCACACATACAGTGAGTTTACAGCAAGATCTATAAAATAAACACTTCTGTCCCCCAGCATTGCTGGTAAATTTTCACATGGAAACAGTTCTAAGAATGACTGTTAGAGAAGTTCTCTGAGAAGGTTGTTTCTTGTGCAGTTCAGTAATTTCCACTTGCTGAAGTTTATTTTTCTTGTTTACAGCCATGGAGCCAAACAAGGTATGGGAGAGTTAGCCCCTTTCTATTCTCGGCTTGTGCTTCAAATAGAATTATTAAACTCAGCTTCAGCTGGATGCTATTCTGGCTCTTCTAATCAAACGGAATGCTTAACAAAGATCCAAACACAACATCTGATCTTCATGATAGGTTAGCACAGGAGGTCCCAATTCAATTGCCAGGTTTTGGGTTGAACCGGCAGATGGACAGTACTGGAGAGAAGAGAAAAACCCAGATAACCTGTCTTTCCATCACTAGTAAACCCCTCTCTACACCTGCAGAGGCAGAATAAAGCTAATTTTAAAGTCCCTGAAGACCAGCTCTACCAAGGAAGTTTACAGTGATATGTCAGCAGACAATGTGGAACAGAGCCACATTTTTAAAAGATCAGGAGAAAAAGCTTCTCAAAAAATTCTTTGAGATAAACAAGAATTCATGAATGTCAAAAAAAAGTCCACAACAACAAAGTAACTGCTTAGTTTCCTACCACAAACTCCTCTTCACACCTTCCCCTCCAAACCCACACACATGCAGCTTGTTGTGTCTTAACCCCATTATGGGTAACTTCTCATTGACACAAATCAGCATGGCAGCCAAGCACTTTGTTCCACACTTCATGTAGCAAGATGATTAGTCACCAGTCAGCAGAACACTAGATAGCCTGATCCAAAAAAATGATTAAGATATGAAGCTGTGAGTGGATCCTCTTTGAAAGACCATCACAGGTCTTTGAAAACTCCATTGCAAGAGAAAGAAAATATGTTTAAAGAAAAACGCCAAAATAAAGTGTGGAGAAGTGTCAGCTGGAGAGTGGAGAGAAAAGCAGAGGATGGAAATTTAGTTTATTAGGACAAGCTCTTTCCTGTTGCAGGATTGATATTGCTTCCAATGTCAGCCAAAGCCACTTAGTAAATAGGAAGCTTTTTTTGATACATTTGTACAGTGGGATGAAGACATGACAAAGGCGGCAGTTGCTGCATTAAAATAAAGAAACCAGATCTTACAAATGCCATGAAGATTTAGCAGGACGAGCTAGTTCAAGATTTCTTTTAAAATAAGCTAAAACACTATCCTTCTGCAATCATCACTACCTGACCTGCTCCAACCCACAAGAGTGGACTGGACCATGTGGTGCGTCCACTGGTCACAACAGAAGAGAGATGCAGGTATTTGGCATATTTGGCAGGTGTCAGGAAGAGAGGGTATGTGGGTGATAGTAACAAAACCGTCTGACCCCACACCCTGCAAAAAAGGGTGCAGCTCCAGACACAGAAGACTCGCTCTGGACACCCACGTTCAATAAACATCCTGCGCCTGCATGCTTACCTCATCAGCTTGCCCTTGCTAGCTATTGCAAGCTTCTTTCCCACTCACTCTTCCTCCCACCACATAATTCCCCCCCAGCTTCCACTTCTCACCCTCTCAGATTTCTCCATAATAAAACTCCCATCTTACTTCTTTGGGAGACAAGAGGTCAGTCCAGAAATTCAAGATCTTCCCAGTGATCCTGAAACTGCTCTGATGGCACGACAGACCTGCTCCAATAGCTCTGAGATGGAAGGGGAAATCCTAAATCCACACTGAGCTGCCATATCCTAAATGAGGTAAAAACTGCTTCTAGTAAAAACCCACAGTGGCAGTTTAAGCACTTTATAATAAGTAGATGTTTGGAGGACCAGAAATCCTAGAGCTCCCAAATTCTGCAGCCCAGGAGCCAAGCCCCTCAAACAAACACACTGAGGATTTCCACAGGTGTCTTTATCTCAGAGCTAAGAAGGCTCGTATTTTCATTTTTAATAAATACAGCAAATAAGAGATGCTTCAGGTGGGGTGGGATAAGGAAACATAGTATTTGAGGACAGTAATCATGACAATAGCCAGTTACCCTGCAGCACTCTGTCCCGCAGTTCCCACTTTAGACTACCTTACTTTTCTTGCTTTCCATTGGAAAAGGTCTGTATGTTAAAAATTATTTAAATAAAAATAGCTTTTAAAAAGGGAAGAGAACATGCATGTGCAAGAACAGATGCTATGCTAAACTACCAACTCAACATACAGCAGTTCTTCAAAAACCTCAAAGTGTCACAGGCAGTCCAGCACAAAGGCATTTTGAAGTGCAAGATCAGGCGGGTCTGTTGAAATGCAGACCACTTTCCTTGGCAAAGATTTTTAAGCCTTCCAAGGGGAAGTTCCTATCAGTAAAGCAGTACAGGATCACAGATACTGTGAGGATACTGGAGTCATAGAAGAGTATCACTCAGACAGCACAATCCAAGAATTCTCATTGTTAAGAATTAGGAACTTTCCCCCTCCTCAAATCTAATACATGCCTTCCCTGCATGTTGTTTATTTTGGATCTCTTTATGGGATCCAAGAACAGAATTTGCTGCTAATCAAGGTCCATTTCTAGCTCAGTTCTGTCCAATTCCCGTGTCCGGGGCCTATGCCAGTACCTTGGATATCTCTGCAGTGCCAGGCAATGCTTCAGTTGTCCTATTAGAACCTCTTCCCAAGGAAGAGGAGTCAGTTTTCAACCAACTTATTACCACAGATTCAGGGCAGGATTTGTTATTAATACTGAATTTGGCAAAGGGTAAGAAGACCCCACTTTCCATAACGCATTCCTCATGCAGCAGAGCAAAGCCTGGAAATCCTGTTTAGCATATACAGAATAGTATGTCTCAACTATACTGGCTTGCTGAGCTTTTAATGAGGGCAAATTGAATTTATGTTGCCAGTTTGGATTTCAGAGATGTATGTCAGTCTTTCCACATGATCAACAATCAAAGGGAGAAAGCTCTGCTGTCTATACGGACCCATGCTGCAAAGACTGACTTACCACAGACAGGCAAATAACGCTTCTGAAGTCCTGACAGCAGGCCACAGGGAAAACAGCACTGGCGATAAAGTCTGAACAGGCTGGAGTTATCTAGACAGGTAGGATCCATCGCCTCTCACTGCTGCAGGAAGAGAGGGAGGAGGAAGGTGGGAAGAGCAATCTACAGAGATGTATCTTTATATAAGGGATATCAATTGCAGAACAAGGCGGCAGGCTAGAGATCCAGCTCTCTTTCCACCTCCGCATGCCCTCTCCCCACAAATGCAGCTGCCGCCACTTAACAGGATAAAAGGCGAATTGTTCAGCTTGCTGCTTCCACATCAAGAAGGGGAGTCTTTGCCAGGGGAAGGGCTGTCAGTTTTTCAGCTGGACAAAGCAATGACAAACACACACCCCCTACACTGCCCTTTTTTGCAGATCTGAAAGGGGAAAAAGGAGGGGGGAAAAAAAAGGTCTCTGTAAACATTTTAAGAGGAGACATTTTGGATTTTTTTTTTCTCTTAAGGGATAATGTAATCCTTCCCTAGCCCCACTCTACAAGCACTGGTTTCGGGGAGCACTGCAGAGACTCAGAACTGCACACTCCGGTCTCGAAAGAAGCCCTCAGCCACTTGTGCTTCTCTGAAAGTGACGGTAATGGAATTTGCTGTGATGTCTGTCACTGTCACTTCACTGGGGGGCACAGTGGGGATCCAAGGGAGACTGGCATCCACATCTGCTGCAGAAAGAAAGACACATAAGGGTATGTTATTGAAACAGAGAGGGTGAGGGAGAAGAAAGGAGGAAGGGGAGAGGGAAAGGAAGGATGGAAAAAGGATCTCCTTTCTGAAAACCATAGGTGAAATCAGCCTGTACTGAATCTGCATGTACAGAGCAAGAAAGAACATCTGCAAGCCCTACCCTCAGAAGCTAAGGGAAAATAGAGGATCAGGTGTCCAGATATACAGTGGTAACAGAGCAGCCTACGCAGACGTCAAAAGACCCTGTAAAACCACTGAGTTCATCTAATCATCCAAATTACCCCATACCCCTCACTTCCATCTCGGCCCCTGATTTGGTTTTGTGTCAGCAAAGCACATTCACTCTGGTTTGAGCTCACTGTCTTCTAAACGCCCTATCCTGCTGAAAAGGCAAATACTAAAATCTCTTACACACACTCTTCAGATACTCCTAAGGGAGTCAAAGGGAGACAAAACTGAGGATCTGCCTTGTACTGCACCTGCAACGCAGCCTCGGTGTGATGGCCTCAAAAATCCCTCAGTAGTGCTCCATGGAGAAACTGCTGTTCTTTCCTCATATGCCTCCTTTGCTCCCAGACAGCTCCATACAAGAAACCCAAGCAACCCTGAACTTTCTCACTGTAAGAATAATTATCAGCCCCTCTGCCACCCAAAGGCTCACTTCCCCACAGCCTCCAGAGACTGCCATGTAAAGAGAGAGGAAGGAAAACACACCCTCTCCCTGTCCACTATATTCCTTGTTGTCCCAAGCTGGGCAAAGAATGAGACCCCTTTAAGAATGTATTTCCTGGCTTCTATCTCAAACACCTGGGGTGTCTACTTTCCCCCAGAAAGAGTCCAACTCCCCCTAACAGTAACTGGGATTCCACACAGGCCATGTTTCAAGGGGAGAACAAAAACAGTTTTACAATTCCATAGTGCCACTCACTCTTCTGATCTCCAAGTGCTTTAGTGCCACACACTTCTGGGGAGAACAGCCCCATATATTTCCTCACTGCCAGGATGTAACACTGGGTTCCTCTGTGCTACTCCCATTGTTGCCTCCCTGGATTCTAAGCACCATTCCAGTCTTTCTCAGAAAGGAGGGAATAGTGCTGATTCCCAGAACATAGCCCTCTCCCTAAGATCCTGCCTAATCCAGCCTGGCTAACATATACTCCTAGCAAGGAGTAGCTACTACAAGCAGCACAAGCCCTGGTTTTCCACTCCTCAGGAAAGCTACGCCTTCAGAAGCTCTAATAATGCAGGGATAGCGTTTCCCTGGTAACTGAGAGCAACACACACATCCCACAGCCCTCCTGCAAAAGATGCTGGTATCCTTCCCCAAAATGCCAAATGTGCTTGGACATCTCCCATGCCTACACTCATGCTGCCTACTCAGCGGGATGAGAAGTTACCATCCTCACTTCATCTCTCTCTCCCCTTCTTGCATAGCTCTATAGCAAGAGGCTTTAGAGGGGTGTGGAGAGGAAAGGGAAGGAGGGGGCAGGGAGTACATTGTGAGTTCCTAGCAGCATTCCTGTATGCTTCTTAAAGCAGCACTACAAGAGCAGTGCCACTGTCCAAGCGTGTCCACTGCCAGCCAAAGTCCTTTGAACCAAGCAGCAGGCTAAGCACATGTGGACAATGTGGACAGAAGCAGAGTCACTTTTGCGTCACCTCTGCTGGGACAAAATTTTAAGAAGGGAAAAACTTGCAGAATCTTCTGCATGTTTTCTAACATTGGGAGGGGCATCAGGGATGCAAGACTACATAGAGCCAACAGGACCAATACCCAAGTAATCTGTGCTCTTCAAACAAGAAAGAGACCAGCAAAGAAGAGGACATAATATGGGCCAGCAAGGGCCGCTCTGAAGACCTGACCTAAACCACAATCCCAGGATAATGCAACCAAGGTGGAAGGATGCAGAATATCCTTCACATGCCTCAGAACTTCACCAAAGGGTGAC
Source organism: Brachypodius melanocephalos (assembly GCA_013398615.1). Taxonomy (NCBI): domain Eukaryota; kingdom Metazoa; phylum Chordata; class Aves; order Passeriformes; family Pycnonotidae; genus Brachypodius; species Brachypodius melanocephalos. Next base: position 3,627,303 of record VZSR01003524.1, on the reverse strand, counting down.
TGGCCTCACCTTCTTTGCTGGCGTGCTGCGTGGCCTCCCAGTCCTCAGGGCTCTGCCTGGCCTCTAGGCCCACTGCATCATTCAGGAAGAACTCATGCCTGCAGTTTCGGTTCTCCAGACTCGCCATGCGGGGGAACTTCTTCCTTGACAGTCGTAGGTACTTCTGGTTTTTGCGTTGCTTCCGGAGAGAGAATGGCAGGACTGCACCCCCAGTCTTCTCGGGGAACTCTGCCTGCCCCGTCTTGGCCCCTGGCAGGCTACTGTCTCCTCCTCCAAACCTCCGTGCAAGAGAGAAGCAGAGCTTCTCCTTTCCCTTGTGAGCACTCCTCAAGTCCATGCCATACAGCCGCTGCCAAGACACCAACGCAGCAAGGGTCAGAGCAGACATCTGATCATGCAGTGAGGGCTCCCCACTGGGAACCAGGAAAATATTCTTTGTTCATTCTTTGAACATCTAGATGAGCTAGGATAAGGTGTGCTGCTTCTACAACACTGTTTCCCTCCTCTCTTCAACTGCCTTCTAAGCTCTTCCTAATATCTGCTTACTAGGTTTGGCTGCTTTGCTTGGCAACAGTAAAAGCATGCTGAAACTCCACTTCCAACTATGGGCTACGTTTGACTTGATGGGAAGTTCAAGATCAACATGAAACTAAAAGAACACACAAAGCAGGTAAGCTGCAACTACCCAGGCCCATACATTATAAAATCATAGTTCAAAAAGAAAGCTGTTGTATTGTTTTGTTTTGCTTTTTGAAAGACAAATTAGCTCTTCCGTTAACAGGTTAAAACTACCTGCCTAAACACTGATTTCACACTATTGTGTTAACTGGTTACCTCCAATTTTGTCCATGCAACAGCAAACTGACAGTTTCCACCTCACTGAGAGCAGGGGAGCAGCACAGCAGCTAAGGAGTTAGAAATACACAGAAGAGCAAGAGGCTACCTGCAGTAGGAGGCGCTTTGGTTTGGGGCCTCTTTTCCTGTACCCTGATGCACGGTCTCTCTCTTCCCTGTGAAATAGGAATACAAATCAAACTGAGTACTAAATACCACAGCATAAAACCTAGTTGGGACATCAAACTTTTGCAGCATATCTCCCTCCATTTCCTTCAATAAAACCCAATAGTGACCAGTATGAGCTTGGAAAACATCCCAGAATTGCTTCCTGTAGGAGTGAAAACCTTGCAATAGGGGAATTACTCCGACACAGCCAATCAAGGATGGGTTAGAAAAACTTCCCACCTCACATCACTCCAGGCCAGCTCTGGACCTGATTAAAACCTGAACCTGATTGTTCTCTGCCTCGGTGCTGCCTGTTCTTGGCCTCATTTCCTGAACAGTGCCAATCAAAGCTGTTTTAACCCTGTCTTTGCCATCTCAGTCAACACCAGGGTACAAAAATCAAGCAGAAATCATTGGTATACATCTCATCTTTGACTGAAGTAGGGACAACAGAGGCACTTCATTCATATAATGAAATAAAGACACTATTTCTTTTCCTGTGTGTAGGGAGAGAAAGTACGTGTGCCCTTACTTTTCTTCATAAGCCACTACCAGGCGAGGGTCCAAGATATGATCCTCTGGCTCCCATGTGCTGTATCTGAAGAAAAACATATGGAATAAAAAGTAAACAATATTTTAATGAAACATTCTCTCTGCAGGCCTGCTACCAGTGTGCTGCAGCCCTGGATACTGTCTTCACAAGGATCGGTGGGGCCTGCCACAACATTGTGAGAGCTCTGAGGAATTCCAGCCATTCCCTCCCCAGCTTTCCACAGACACCACCTCCTCTTCCCAAAACAGGCAGGGCCAAGTATCAAGCAGCTCTTTGTATGAAAAAAAGGGAAGACTCTCCTCCCCAGGGCCTCCTCCACTCTGTGTGCAAAGCCTGTGCAGACACTCAAAACCCATTTTTTAAGTCCATGCCTAAACAGCTCTCATCTGCGGCACTCCCTCAAATCCCACAAACCTCATGGAACAATGAGGCATGGTCTGATATATCTTTCTGAAAAATAGGTCTCTCTTAATTTAGAGTGCTCAAAGAGTAAGTATGCTTTCTCACCTCCATTATTAATTACTTCTAATCACTGAAGCTGAAAGGATTCATTTAAGAGTTTAATTTTTGCCCTGATGTCGGTCAACCAAACATGGTGGGGGCTGGGCGCTGGGGCAAGCTGATGGCCACTTGCCAACGCCTCCTCCTCCTGCTTGGCTCCCCCTACAAGTTGTTCCTATCGAGCAGAGCTCATCAATACGAAGTACCCCAACTGCACTGCGGGCAGGGCCACCAACACTGCTCCAAATAGGCTTCATGCTCCCAAAGTAGCCTGTGAACAGTTTCAGTCATTGCCCCAGCTCTCTCCTCGACAGCCAGACAGCTGCGACAGGAATCAGATGCTCAGGAAAGGACTGAACCCACCTAGCAGGCAACCCCAAAACTGGTTTCCAAAAAGCACAGATGCACCTAACACTAGGGGGAAGGAGCCAAAATGCTCTCACTATGGAAGCTAAAAGAATCACAGAGTGGTCCTTGGGGCATGTTTAGTTCTTAGGGGTCACACTTGCCCAGAAAAGGTGGGTCTTGTGTCTCTACCATACAAACTCCAAGGCAAGAAAGCAACTCTGAATCCTCAAATGCCTCAGAACCCTAAGTTTCCTGAAATGTGAGATCCAGGCCTGGAGGCAGAGCTCCTTTCCAGACCCTGGGGAAGAGGACCAGAGAGGAGTCACATGCAAGTGCATAAGGGTGCATTTGTATCAGTGCCATTTAACAGCAAGAAAGCATTTTAGGATGTTTACATTTCTGGATGAAGCACAGACAGCATGTGAGGACATGGGATACACGGGGTATACAGGGGAGGTGGTTTGGGAAAGCTTTTCCCTTTTATCTCTTGGTTAGAGAGAAGAAAGATACTGTAACACAGGAAAATTATTGGAGGATAGGTTTAGAAATGAAAATTCAATTCTTTTACAAAAGGGAGAAACAAAAATATGACATTCAGATATCCCAAGGTGCACTGTACATCAGAGAGTTAAGAACAGACATGTCTTCATAACCAGCTGATCCCTCCCTCCCTCCTTTGCTCATGCCTCCTGCAGCAACCTGACTGTGAGCTGTCAAAGCCAAGATATTGTTTGAAAAGAGGAAGGTTTCCTCCCAGCTGCAGGGATTCTGGCACTCATCCTACAAATTTAAGAAAAATAACACCACAAGGAAGGGAAAAAAAGGAATTGGATTGCTTTTCATAGGCAGGAGAAAAGGGATTTGCTTAAAAAAAATCACCCTGGTGGATGTTCCCTTCTTCTCTGCAGCTTAGATTCTGGCTTCTCTGCAGTGGCAAAACACTGCATATAAAAAAAATGGTCGAGTTTGCCACGCGTGCGCGCACACGGAGCTTTATATATGGGTACACACAGCCTAGGCTGCAGCAAACTGCAGAGAGCAGGCACTCTGGAAAACACAGATCATATGATCTTCCTTCCCCCTCCTTCTACTCCTCCTCTTCCCCCTCCTTTTAACTCCACCACAAGTTGTAAACAAGCTTGTAGCTAGAATCAGATTGTCACTCCTCCATTCCCTGACTCCAGCAGTGCAATCCATAAATCTGAAGTGTAGGGCATGAAAAAGAATTTTTTAATAAGAGCGGGGGAAAAAGTGAAATATGAATTGCATGTGAAAGCAGTAAGCTACTGATCTATCCTTATTCCCTTCCATGATACTTCCAATTGGAATGATGGGATAATAGCTACAGAGCAATGCAAGGTTGGTAATTAAGGAAGGGAATGATGTGAGATAAGGAAATAGACACAAAGATACAATCAGCTTGTGGTGCTGCATGCCATCACAGGTATATGTATGCTTATAAACAAGGAACAGAGACTGCTAGTGTAATGAAAGTGACTCCAGTGCTCTGAGCATCTTGAATTTAAGTAATTCAAACCACTGAGGCAACAGTTAAAGTAGAGGCAGGCAAGAGGAAGGAAAAAAAAATCAACAGTCTTCAGATTTGGTGTTTGAGGGAAGATGCTTAGACATGCCATACATCAAAATAAGAAAACTCTGACATCGCCTTGCACCCAGGGGAACTGTGCTTTAAATTCTCCAAAGTGTTTCTGTCTCCCAAGGTGTTCCAAGATGCAGGACAAGAAAAGGCAGCAGTTAAGGTCTGCTCTGTCCAAGAAACATTACACCATGCTTCAGCCCACCTTCTTGGCAAGGGACTTTACAAGAGAAGGACTTCAATGCGTTTGTTGAAAGGAGAATGGTATAAACACCAGTATTCTGGCCAAAAGGAATGAGGCTTCACAGGCTCCAAATACATTTCCCACCCTCTATCAGTGATGAAGCAAGACTTTGCTATTTGAGACTAAAGCAGTCCAAGAAGTGACCCATGCTACATGGCAGCTGGTGCTCAACAAGAGCACAAGGTTACACTCTGACAGCAGAACACTCAAGAATAAAGTCATCCTCTCTCACCACCACCAGAGATGGGAAGCTGCTTATCTTCACACATGGTCTATAGTCATAAGGATTAGGCACGACAATTAGGCACCCAAGAACGCATTTCAGCTTCTTGGACACACGTACAGCCTGACAGAACCATCCTGGCAGGCCCCACTTTGCAGCTGTGAGGATGAACCTGTAACAAGTGGCTCTCTTTGCTTAGCAACACACAGAGCAACTGCATGTGTAACGCTGCTGTACCCACGCACATTGTGTATGTACACACACAGGCACAAACAGAAAAGCAAAGACAGAGCCCCATATGGGTTGGCCAGGAGGCTGTTCTACTAAACTGCTAGCTGACATAGTAATATTCTCCAGTTACCTAATCCTTCTAATCTCAAAGCATTTCACAGACTGCTTAAGCACAGAGGAATCACTCTTCTTCAGAAGCAGCTGCCTTTTTAATGAGAAAAGTGTCTGTAAACAGTGCACAGTAATGCCAAAAACCCCCCAAACTTTTCTTCACTTTTGCAATGGAGCAACCAAAGCAAAAGCAGAAAAGGCACTTAAAATAACAGGAGGTTTCAGACAAGGAAATGAAGGCATGGCGGTAATTTTCAAGGGACAAAGATCACCTGCATTTGGCTACAATCAATAAATCTGAAACATTGCCCCTTTCTGTTAGTGAATTGCAGAGGGGAAGCAGCAGAAGAGGAAGACAAGACCATCAACATGTTTTCTATTTTAAAAGACTGCCGACAGCTCTAAACCTAAAGCGGGGTCCTCTTGGTGCTGACTCAGAAAAGCAGGAGCCATTCCAAGTTCAGAAGGATCTGGATTCTTTGTTGAACTCATAAAGAATTTAAAAACGTTTGTATCTAGAAAGTATCTCAATGAAATATTTCAGTGGTAGCAAAAACCAGTCAGAATAGACTGGCACGCAGTTTGTATTCCCTAGCTGCCAATTCAGAAAACAGATTTGGGTTTGGTTTGTGGCTCTTCGGTTTTGTTTATTGTTGTTGAAATGAGGGACAAGCCATTGCCCATTATGAATGAAATGCTCAATTGCAGAGACACAGTGCAAGCTATTACGGAATATTAAAGAAAAAACAGACAAGTAAACACAACTTACTTTGGGGGCCATCCTTTCCACTTCACCAGGTATTCTACTTTACCCTGAGGGTGGAAAAAGGCAGAAGAAAACACGTGAAGTATGGAAGCAAATAAGAACTACAGTACGAGATGCAACCAATCAACAGACTGAACTCTGCAACCAAAAAGCTTGTTTCCCGTAACTTTATTTTCAAAACATAGCCACTTCCCCATTCAACTATACCTTTTTCTCCAAAAAATTGGCACACAGGGGTGTTTAAGCATGCTTGTACTACCATCAGCTTGGAGCATAGCTTTGCAGAAGGTTTGCAGGCAAAACACTAAAATCCAACCAGAGAGCAAGACCAAACCATTCACACATTCACAGGCAAATCTACAAGAAGTCAGCACACATAAATGTAGGAACGAGATGTATGTCAGAAGCAAAAGTCAGATGAATTTTTTTTTTTAAGCAGAGAGAAGAAATACAGTATATCAGAACCTATGGAGCATCTCTGGCATGTCCTTTTCCATTTGCTACACGCTCTACTCAGACACTGTTCCATCCATCACAGGCACTCATCCTTTCGACCCAAGTAATCAGCAGCTCACAGCTGAAGTTCAGAGCTATCCTTTTTTTTTTTTTCACTCTAAGTACAGGATTTAAAAATAAAAAAAAAAAAGTGTAGTGATTGGAAACTGCCTTCAAGGGCTCCACAAGCAATGTGAACAACTATCAAAATATTTAATGTTATACTGAGGACTTTGTTAAGCACTCCTCAAAGCATGGCAAAGGCCTTTGTGCATGCAGGACGACCACGCTCCAAGAGCCGCTGCTGCAGCCCCAGACACCTTTCCAGGAGAGAAGAGCAAGGAAAGCACTCGGGTACTTGAGGCAGAGAACCGGTTTCATTTTCCTCTTGGGGGGCTCATCAGCTTCCCAAAGTTAGAAAACACTTCCCTATAAGGAACTTTCCACCGGAGGATCTCTATACACTGCATGCTTACAGGTTAATCCTTGCAACACTGTGTGGGGACGGGAGCGCTTCCACGGCTGGGGAAACTGAGTCACGGGATCTTTCCCAAAACCTCTCCCGTTTGGAGTCAGCAGCACTCATCCTGCAGACAGGCTGAACCCCAGCAGCGACAGCCTCCCCTCCGCCCCGCACCACCTCACGGGCAACACGTGCGTCCCCCTCCCGCCAGCCTCGGGCAGGTGCCAGTGGCCCGCCGCGGGTGTGAGGGGACAGGGACCGCGGGACAGCGACAGGGACCGGGCGGCCGCGCGCGCGCCCACCACGCCTCCCCCCTCCCGGTGCGCGGCGGGAGCGGCGGGGGCGTCCCCGTGCGCTACCCTCGCTCCGCTCCGCTCCGCTTCGCCGCTGCCCACCTTCCGCACGCGCTTCTTGCGGATGCTCTCCACGGCGAACACCTGCTCGCCGATGGCCGACAGCTCCATGCGGCGGGCGGGCGGGCCGGCGGCGGGCCGAGGCTGTGCCGGTGGCGGGCCGACGCTGTGCCGGTGGCGGGCCGAGGCTGGGCCGGTGGCGGGCCGAGGCTGGGCCGGTGGCGGCCGTTCCCCGCCGCTCCCCCTCACACGCCCCCTCGCGCGCCGCCGCGCCCCCGCCGCCGCTTTAGAACCTGCGCAACGTTTTCCCCGGCGCGCGCGCGAGGGGGCGGGAGCGGGGGGTGAGGGAGGGAGCGAAGGAGGCGGGAGCGGCGCCTTGAGCGGTTCCCGCCCCGGCCGCACCGCCTTCCTCCCGCCTCCCGCCGGGAGTAGCGCCGTGGGGGAGCGCTGTCCGCCGCCGCCACAGCCGTGGCATTTACGGGCGTTTTCCGCGGGGACAAGGCCCCCGGCGGTCGCGTGCCGGCGGCGGCGCCGGCTGGAGAAGCGGCGAGCGGCAGAGCGTGGAGGCGGAAACAGCGCTGCGGCAGGAGCCCGGCGCGGCTCCTCTGCCCGGGCAGCCGCTGCGGGTGCCTCAGCGTCAGGAGCCTGCCACGGCCCACCTTACCGGGAAGGAAGCACGCGAGATTCGTCAATGCTCGCGGTGGAAAACAACGACGAAAGTCTGAGGGCCCATAAACGATCAGAAAGTTTTACTAGTAAATCACACACTTGGCATGGAAATGTATGTTAGTCCCTGACCTACTGTGTAAGCACACGGCAGTGGGTTTTCGAAAAAGGGGTAAGATGAGAAGAAAGAGAGAAAAGAAGAGGTGTATTAAAGGGAGTGGGGGAGATGCGGGGCAGGGGAGAGAGAGAGAGAGAGAGAGAGAAAGAAATAAAGAACTATAAAAACAGGAGAAAAGAGAGAAAAAGGGATCACCAGTCCTGGTTCTAGTGTCAATTCAGCAGATGGGATGTCAGTCCTTGTTTCAACGTTGATCTAGTTGATAATCCTTATTTCAGCGTCGATCCAGCTGCATCAATCTGGCCGATGAGATGTCCAGGGCCCTGGGGGTGCCTCTGTGCCTCTACCAGTGCAAAGAGGCTCAGTGGATGTAACATGCGTGTAGCTATCAGTCATCGTGGAACAAGCAGGACCTCAGGACACCTCTTCAAGGCAACTAAGGCTTTCTTGAGTGAGACATGAGAAAACAAAGACATCATGAGCAGGCATTCAGATATCCAGGCTATCTTGCACACCAGTCTGCAGAAACGTGCTTTTGCTTCCCAAACACTGCTTCAAACAACAGACTGAGGGTTTTTTCTTTGAAGTCTCCTAGGAAACCTTTTACATCAGAGCAGAGACTTATTTCTTCATGTGCAACTACCTACTCTACAACAAGTGTGCTCATTGCTCCTCTGCTGTGATTGAATGTCACTGGGTGCTGTTTGCACATGAAGTCTGAAACAGGCCAAATGTTACTGTAGAAATAGCAAATATACAATGAGAATGTGTCAATCTCAGTCGTTTAGTCTGCAGGTGTTCATTTGCACACAACATACCGTGTCTACAGGTACGCATTGGGTAACTGGCAGGGTGCTTACCCTTGCTGAAACCATCTAAGAACTCCAAGTCTGCTGTCAGGGAATGGTGACCCTTTGGATAACCATTAGGCAGAACTAGCAGTTTATAACAGGGTTTTGGTACCTTAATAGCATAGCTGTTGCATATTCAAGACTTTTATATATATTACAAAATTATTGTTAATAATAATAATACTACTAATAAAAGCTTTGATCTTTTAAATTCTTTCTCATATTCTGTGTCTGTGTTTCAGAGGAAATAGGGAAAATATTTAAGTAAAATGTTCTTTTTTTCTCAAAATTAAGACCTTCAGAAAAACAGACACAAAAGAAGAACAGAGCATTTCTCCGAATTGCAAGGATCTCTTAGTGTTCCTTTTCCTCACATTGGAATCCACTTGCTG
>VZSR01003524.1:3607702-3618132 GCA_013398615.1 Brachypodius melanocephalos | reverse complement strand
CCCCCTAGTCACAAACTTTCAGTTATTATTATTTCAATTATGATAAACTTCTGTACTTCTTAGTCCAGGATGTTTACAACTCGTTATTTAACATATATCTCCTTAAGGTCAAGAATACATACATACATACATACATACATACATACATATATATATATATATATATATAAATTTTGTTATTGAATACCAAAGGAGTTCTCAAAAACAAATTGACCTGCATTTTGATCATGAACTCTAATACTCTTTTTATAAACAGAGATATATAGTAAGAACCCACATGCTTGGTATTATCAGTGTAATTTCCATGTGATTATTCCCTTCTTTCTTTCTGCTTTTCCCACACCAGCAATTGACTCAAGTGAAGTTTAAGCAGTATTTGCATCAGTTCTGTCACAGCTTTCAGAAAAGCACTCCTTTGCCTGAAAGTATTAGTCACAAAATGCTACAGTGCCTCGCTGCAATCTAGTCAGGGTTTTGCCTCTGCTTGGGGTTTGTTTTGCAACATTTTGGATAAAATATTACCTTTAAAAGCTGTTCCACCACAGTTACTTCTCATTCTACTAATGGCTATAATGGAATTTCAGTAGAGTTTTTTTTGTTTTGCATTGGCAACCAAGCCCTGAGCGCTGAAGGAAACGAGCAGGAACATTTCCCATCCTCCCACCCCATCCAAGTTCTAAATTACCGTTAAGTGAATGTTGCTAAGCCATTCGTTGAGGCTAGAAATAATTAAGACAAACAATTTAATCAATCAAGGTTTTCAGATCTTACAGCCTGTTTTAGGAGTACTTTAAAAGCCATTCTGTGATAAAAGACCTTTTCTGAAGTATATCAAGAACTAGATTACAGAAATCTTTATTGGAGTTGTTCTTGTTACCACTAATTGTACAGTTGTGCTAATATATAGTGGTGAACTCCATGTGCAGAAAACCAAAGCATATATTGAACCTTCCTTAGTACAAATTCAGAGACCCAGATCCAGGAGACTTTAATCAAAATTCCAATTAACTTCAAAGAGTTTTAGCTGAGTAAAAATTGCAAGCAGAATCAAGTACAGAAAAAAATTACCATTTTAATTGCTGCTAGTCTGATTAAGCGATTCAGCTTCCAGTGGATACAAGCACTTACATTAACACTAAAAATTATTAATAGTCATTTATATTCTGCAAAGCCTAATCATGCCAAAGATTGTTCCCCCCCAGAAGACTGCAGCAAAGAGCAGCATAACTTCAAAACCACCCAGCACATCCCCGAAGAAACGCTGCTTGGTGAAGCTTCAAGAAACGACCTCGCAGCAGAAGAGAGCCCTGGCAGCCCTGGGCAGCCCTCCCTAATGTCCCGGAGCCGGCAGCCCTGGGGAGCCGGACTGTCCATGCCGGGTGTAAGGTATCGCTGAGCCGGTGCGTGAACCAGCCTCTCCCACTGAGGTGCTGCGTGTCTAATTAGCAGTAGATGGCTCTCGTTCTGCTGCCCTGCAAGCACAGATCCGGTTCATTTGCACACTGCGGTTTCGGCAGGCAGCCTCCGAACACATGGCGGGAGGAAAGAGCAGTAAACAGGCACAGTCGGTGCTGCCCTGGGCCCGGGGAGCAGCCCCGTCTGCCCCATGGAAGCATGGAGGACACACGCAGGATGCACCGGGTATCAGTGCAGTTAAGCCTAAGGGCACCAGAAAAACTACCCTGTCGGTAGGCTCACGTCAATTATTACTTTTAATGTTAGTTTCCTAAAACGCGCGGAAGGAATGCAGCTGCCCCCTGCTGCCAGTTGGCAGGTCCTCGGCTTATCCGGAGCCCTTGGCACCAGCAGCCAGTGAACAGTGTGTTTAAGTCTGTGCTGCTGTGTGTTCCGCACCTGGCTCTGATCTACTCCCAGCGCAAGGATTTCCCCACGCTGGATGGCCAGTGAGCCCCAGTCCAAAGTGGTGCTCTGCCTCTGAGTGTTACACAGCAGACACAGGGAAAACAAACGTGGAAGTCCCCCTGCCTTGCCAAAGGAGATAATCCTAGAGGGTAGAGGAAAGATCATCTGGCCGAAGCAGAGGGCTCTGGTTGAGGTCTATCATGAAGAGAAATACTTTCTGTGTCATTTTGTTTCCATCTGTAACCACTTTTTGCCCAACACGGGGTTTCTCCACCCCTTACACCGCATTGAGCTCAGTTGTTAATTGCAGATTTCCACCCTCTTTAACTGTGAGCACCTAGCACTCCTCTTTAAATGTGGCCATGCCTTGGATACATCTCTAAGGCCCCTAGAAGACCCTTTTAGTGGGATGGTAAACCAGAATCCCAGACTATGTTCCTCTCAATCCAACACAGCTGGCACTTGTCCTTTAGTCTTAGATCAACCTGGTGGGCAGCTGTTTTCCTCTCCACCTTGTCTCACAGTCTGGTGTGGCTGGGAACTGCCAGGTAGGTGTTTCTTCCCAGACTTCCTTGAAGAGCTCAGCTACTTCCCAGAGCAGGATCAGTACAAAAGATAGCAGCTACCACTTTTCTGAAAATGCCACCTGAAGAGGGTTTGTTGTTTTCCTACCTTTTAAATGATAACTCAGCAATTGTTGTACAAATCCAGTAGTGTTGGCGATCAAGATCCTGTCCCTCTTCTCTCTTCAGAGCCATAAAATCCCACTTTCTGGGAGACTGCCTCCCAACCCACATTACTCTCTTTTTCAAGAGCAAGGACAATACATACTCAGTCACTGAATCACTTGCTCGATGCAAGACAAATTCAGAGTTCACTGGGCCATGGAGCAGCTATGGCATGGTGCTTTTCCTGGGCAAGATGAGATTTGTGTCCTGACCACAATTCCTGGCTGTGTGTACATGTCATCCAGTGCTGATTCATGCAAAATTCCTAAACATGTCCTAGTGAAAGTGCTGAAACACTGATTTTTGCTTTCCAAAATAAACACTTAGCTAAAGATCAGTCTTCCTTCTCTCTGTGCCACTTTGACTGTCACAGCAAGAGTGAAACTTGCTAGTTTAGTACACAAAACACACACTTAAGATAAATTCCTCTAGAGGAAACTGTAGTAGGATTTTCATTGTTCTGAAGCCTAGACTACAAGTGTGGGTGGACAAGAGAAAATAAGTGCTTTTGCGGTTTGTTTTCTTTAAAAATATTTTTATGGTTTCAATGGAATTGAGTTTTGTTGTTTCAATTAATTTGAGTTTTGTTGTTTTAGTGAAAGCCTGCCCATCTGTGGACATATGTCTTTGAAAAGCCTTGGCTCCCACATGCTCTATGGAAACTTCTTCAGCTGTTCACTGCTTAAAACTTCCAAAGGCTCCCACTCTCACGTATGATCTTCTCCTGGCACCACCTGTTTGTCGAGCATCCAGCCCTATAAATGTTTCTTTTCATGGAGGACTATTTGCACGTGAAACAGTGTATGTCCCCTGTTCCTTCCTTTGGGAAGAGCCAGGGTGGCAGTGCTCACTTCCTTCACCCTTGAAGCACTCTGAAAAATTTGAAAGATTTCAAAATCAGCTATGGGGCTAGAGCCTGTTTCACATTTATCTGAGAGCTCAGCATCTGTGCAGTTGTGACATGATTGATGTTTGTGGCCAGATCTGCTGCTTTGGTGCCAGAAGTAGGCTCCCAGCCTTCATGCCAGGACATGTCTGGGTTACGGCCTTGGAGTGCTGAACCTGGGAGGTGCTCTCCACCCATGTTACAGACCTACCGTATTAAACCATGCTCTGCTGTGCCATGCTGTATGGGGTAGGGCAGATTGGGCTGCTGGAAAGAGTGTGTTACTGTCCCTCCAGGCTGAGGAGAACACTTTAACTCAGACCCTCCATTTCTAGGGAAGGGCTCTGACCACACAGCTGCCATTTACACACATGCTGCATTCTGTGACAGCACCTTTAGAGGCCTCTGCTGTGGTGGGTGCCTGACCTGAGACCACGACAGAAAAGGTAAAGGGAGAAGGAAGAATGCAGAGCCCTAACTCCTAAGCTCCAGGGAGAGGCTGAGCTCCCCACACTGTCTGCCTGCTGCCTCAAGGCAGCTCCCTGCCCTGGGTGATGGTTTGTCATTTTTGGGATGCCTCCTTGTATCAGCAGAAGCCGGACACCAGAACGCAGTCCTGGGAGGCACCTCAGTGTCTTGCTGTCTGGATCTGAGAAGGCAAGTTGCTGAGACCAGCAAGAAGCTTGCACTTTGTGTGGAGTATTTGTTCTCCTTGATGATGTCCTATGTACAAAGCAACCACCAGTTGGTTTCTTCCTGAGGGAATGTCCTTTAGTAACTTGAAAGCCATTCCTGATCATCATGCCTGACCACCGTCCTCACAAACCAAATGGAACCAAGCTTCTGCCTCCTGAAAGATGGGAGTTCATGACTCGTCACCCAGGTGGGTCCTGTTGGTGCATGACGGACAAGCCAATGAGTCCCAGGAGAAGAGTGCACATTGCAACAATGCACTGCAAATTGCAACCGTGTCACTGCTTTGCCCTGTTCCTTGGAAGACTATTTCCAAAAGCAATGTGGAAAAAGGAGCTAACTCTCATTTTGTTACTCAACTACTCTTGACTTGTTTTGTGTATTTGGATTTGTGTGTTTGGGCTCAGCAAAAAGCTGCTCCTCATCTTGTTCACAGAACAGAGTTATTATTATCTGCTGCCTGACAGCAGGGTTGTGAGGATCAAATAATTTTTGAAGCACTGGGAGAGGAATGAAAGGCATTAGAGAGTAATGAAGTGCCCTACCAAGTGCCTTTGCCTGATTTCCCTGCACACAGCAGCATCCATGTGGGCTCTGAGCTGCGCCTGTTCATTAGGTGGCACTACAGGCCCAAGATTCCACGTGTGAGAGCAGTCTCCAGAGGGCTCCACTAGGTCTGGACACGGGTTTGTAGGCTTGGACATTTCACTGCCCTATTGGTATATATTTTTCCTGAACATGCCGTCCTGACAAACAGTGGAAGAACACAGGCTTGGCATTAAAAATGCAAAGCGCAGCAATTGAGACTTCTGATACAGTTGTCTGGGATTGAGGTCTCCAAAAACTGCAGAGGGAGCCTGTAATTGCTTGGGATAAATCCCATACCTGGTACTTCCAGCCCACCCTGCTCACCCTGGTTGTGCCAAGGCAGTGCAAAGGGGCTGCCACTTTCCTCTGAACTGGGAGACAGCACAGTCAGTCCTCTAAAGACCTCATCCATTCTCCATTGGCCTGTAGAGAGGCCTCAAAGATGATCCAGAGACACATGATCTTCAAGGAGAGAGCACCATGCCACTGTACCTGTTCCTTTTGCCTCTGCTCCAGGGCTGGCAGTGGTGCCTGGCACCTGTCCTGTGTCCTGGAGCCTCCTGTGCTTTTGAGTAAAAGATACACAACACATCTCAGATTGTGCCTTTTCCACTGAAACATCCTGAGCTGAACTCAGGTTGCGAAAGTGCCTATGTTCTCTTACAACCCTTCCAGCCACCTTCCTCCTCACCTTGATTTCCTTGGCATTTCTCTGGTTAACTGTGTACACAAGTTTTCAAAGCCAGGGAGTGTGCCGGCAAGATCTGGGAGTGCTTCCCTTTAATAACTTGGTTGGAGGTGTTTTAACTCCCTCCTCCCATGCTGACAGTTTTTCCTGGCCTGGCACAGTCCTGGCTCTGTTAAGGCACACCTGACTTGGCTGACAACTGACACAGTTGTTCCCATCCCAGTGCTCCACTAGAGTTGAGCCTGGACTCCTCCATTCCAGCTGGCAGCTTAGTCATTCTGTAGCCCTGGGTCAGTAACCTGCAGTCTACTCAGTGCCCCTTCTGTCTGAAGCTGAAAGATAAATGCCCTTGAAATCTGAAGTAACCACGATAATTTTATTTTGAACAGGAAAATGGACTGTTTTTTCCCCTTATCTAATTGATTAGGAATGTCAAATATTCTTTTCTGTACCCTATGCATGCCTCTTACTTATGTAGGAAGCAGCTGGTCTAGCGAATGAGCCAAACACTTTTTTTAACTAGAAAAAATTCAGCTTTCTTTTGGGACTTGGGAGGGTGTCACTGTATTTCATTGTGAGTTGACAGATAGAATCCATCTCTCTGCTTTTCCTTCTTCGTCCTGACATGTCTCTGGGAAATGCCTGCCATGTCCTTTCTTCAAAGAAAACTGCAGGTGTCTGGGAGAACAGGGGTGAGGAGGGGTTGCTGGGGCAGTCAGGCCAATGGGATGTTCACAGCTCGGGAGCCACGTCTGGGCACCTGACTGACACCAGCAAAAAAAATCTTGGCTTTTGTCTGTGTGGATTTCTACTTCTATTTTTGCACATTGCTGAGCAGTACTAGATGCAGCAGTTACTATCTAGAGGATATTAGCTGTGCATACACGTGACTTTCTAATTCTTTCTGTAATGGGCTTAAAATGGAGCGTGTGTTCCCATTTTTCTCAGTAGACAGTTACGCTTCCCATCTGAAATTATTCAGCCTTACACTGAACTTCAGAAAAACCTTTCTTAGGAAGAGCCTGAAATTGCAGTGTAGGTAGATTTGTTTCTGAGGAAAACTGTTGCTTCAGCAAGATTGACAGGTACAGCACCGTCTGCTTGCAAAACCCAATAGAAAGTTGGTTCTCAGTACTGTTCAGCCAAATGGGTGATTGAACTGCCTTAAAAGATGCAGGAGTCTGTAAGATCACTACTCATTTTAACCCCTGGAATTTCATGTCAAAAAAGTTGCCAATGAATAGAATTATTTTGTAGGATAACTTGTGAACAATAAAGCAAAAATAGGTAATCAGTGTAACAGATGTCTCCATAAAGCTGTCACTATGCACGTGCCTCATCCCAAAGCAGACTGCTGCAGCTCTTCATGACCATGGCCAGTGGTTTTCACAGAATCCTAGAATGGTTTGGGTTGGAAGGGATCTTTAAAGATCATCTAGTCCAACCCCCTTGCAATGAACAGGGACATCTTCGACTAAATGAACCTGCTCAGAGACCTGTCCAAGCTAACCGTGAATGTTTCCAAGGAAATGTAATTTACCACCTTGCTAGGCAATCTTTGCCAGTGTTTCACCACCTCATAAAGCCTTCTATCTAATCTAAATCAATCCTCTTTCAGTGTTGGGAGTTGGTAGTTTGTTATGAGGGGATGTACAAAAGATCTGGTAATGAAAACATTAAGAAGTAGTTTTATCTCCAGTAACATCTCTGTTCACCAAAAGAGAGAGGAGCAGTGGGTCATGCACAGGTGGATAATTGAACTGCTGGGGTTGGCATCATCTGCAGGAGGTTTATAACTGAGTGAAGGGAGCAGGGAGATGCCAAACAGATGGGGTACTGCCCTGCATCTCCTTTTATAAATGTTCATGTGACTTCTCAGTGCTCAGCCATGACAGATGTCACCACCATTACTGTCCACTTTCTGTGATACAGATGAACTTGGCAGGTCTTTATCACGCATCCCACATGTGCACCTGGTGCAAGTGGGGGGACAGAATAGAACTAGGGATGGACTTTCCCAGTCAAAATAGCACACAGTCTGTGTGACAGGTTGCTATGGGAAGTGATCATTCTGATAGTCACCTTGAAAATACCCCAGTGTGTTGATTTGTGTTGAGACACAGCCCTGAACAGGCTCACACATGAGGTGCCCTGACCAGCAAAGCCCACCACTTATTTTCACAGGCCTCCAAGTCTGAGTCCTGAGGAACATTAAAAATGGCTTAAAGAGCACATACACAGCCTGATCTGAATATACTCCTTTTGTACCGTAGTTGTGTGGTGCTTCCAAGTGCCATTTGAAATGTAGACTCAAGGTTGTTATTGGGGCCATGGTCAGAATGACACTCTTATACCTGAATATTCATCAGTAACTGAGCTGCTGGATGCTGCTTGATGATCTTGTAAAGGACCACGGAGCTGAAAAAACTTGATTTCACCTGGTCTGGCAGAAAACACTGGGATTTGTTTAAGCAGCTAGCCAAACAACTTTCAGCATCTGCTTCCTTAATAGAAGAGGCCAAAGAACAAACATTTGCTGGATAAAAGTGTCCACCAAGGTCTCACTGGCATGAGGGACATCTGCCAGCAGTGCTGCTCTTTGTCACTGAGGCCTGGAGTCCAGGGGCTGCCCTGGACATAGGGGCAAATATGGACAACATGGTTGCTCCCACCAGGCGTGAGGACTCCTGTATTTACACAGTAGTTTGGCCTGTTTGGATTTGTCTTTTCCATGTTTTTACTTGTATTATCAGGAGCTGGTGAATTGCTAAAGGTTTGGCAGCTGATAAAAACAAGTGCCTTGCCAGATCCAGGAAAAACCCCACACTCAGATGCAAGTTGCTAGCCCCAGCAACCCTTTCCTATGTGTTTTGAGGTCCCTGAAAGACATATTCTTTGACAGCACTGTTGCAGGAAAAGGCATACTCTGCATGTTGAGCAAGATGGATTTTGCTGAGACAGTGGTTCCCATGATCAAGTTTAAGCAATAACTGTAACTGTTAAATAAATCAAGAGAGGAGCTGTGTTCCTAGACTTGCTGCTGCTTGTCATACGCTGGTACATTGTTCTCCTGAGATGGGATTCACTGTCCTTGGCATTTGCCAGCTAAAAATTAAGCACCCTAAATTGAGCTGAGTGAAAATGAAGCAGTCAAACACTAACAGCCCTTGTCTCCTTCTCTAGACAAAAGAGAGCATTGAGCACTGCCACAGCATGATTCATCCCAAACTTAAAAAATTTAAGCCAGGGAATCAAGTTCTTTTTCTAGACATGCCCATCTCACTCTGTAGATTATTGAGAGAGATGAGACAGCTGGCTGAGACTTCAGAGCCAGTGTTTAGACATCTGTTGTAAGGTGAATCCCACCGATGTCCACCACAGAGATTTGGGAATGCATGGAGGGCACGGCAAACACAGGGCCAGTACAAACACTCAGACTTCTGTAGGGCTGCATGCTATGTTCTAGCTCTGCCCCAATTTCCTTCCCAACTCCCACTGATCCGTCTCCAGCACCTCTTTGACGTGGTTAACTTTGTTCAGAAACCATCTTTCTCTGACCAAGAGGTTGGTCAGTGGCATCACTCTGACTGCTGCTGTGACTGACCATATGCACCCTTGTGGCAAGGGGACAGGCTCATCTTCTGATGGGAGAACACACCAAAACACTGCCAAGAATATCTCACCTTCACAAAGCATTTGTTTTTTCCCAGAACACAAATCCTTACTCAGAGGCAGGAACTGACGTTTGAGCCCGGACAATGCAGGTAGGTGGGACCTTGGATCGGGCTTTTCTGGATTGCCTCAGGAATGCCAGCACACAAAGTCAATCCTTCAAACAAATGAGTTTGCTCAACTTGGGGCGTCAGTGTGCAAGTACACCAAATACCTACCAGACCTGCCACCTACTGCTCCACTGCTGCATCTGTCCCTCTTGCCTCGTGCCAGGACAAGGCTGGCCAGTTGACCAAGCTGTTGACCAAACATTGAGCCACTTGGGTCCATTTAGCGCAGCAGCCTGTGTCCTCCTGTAAGAAAGTAGAAGTCTGAGGAGATGCATATACAGCTGAAGAGATGTCATTTTGTGTACAAAGGCCTCAGTTTGGTTAAAAGAAGGACAACTCCTTTCTTTCTTGCACCTGTTATTCAATCACCAATCCCAACAGATTCAGACAAAAGAGATATGGATCTGATCATCCCCTTGGAGACTGCCAATTGAGACTGGCAAGAAATGAGAGGTGTGGTATCTCAGATGTTAAATTTTTCAGGAAAGATGTTAGAATAAACAAAACTAGTCTTACTTGGATTCCTCTGCAACGCAGACATTTAAATATAGTCAGTTGGGTCACTGTCGTCGGGAAGAGAAATCCTGAAGGAAAGAAAACTGACCACAAGCCAAATGGGAACTGAAGAGCCAAGGTGCAAGTAACATGGGTTCTCCTCATCCCAGTCTGGAAACCTGGACAGAAATGTCATGAAGCCATTCATCGGCCGTGTAATGTATATTGTTCTCTCATTCTGTTATATTTGATCTGGCAATAAATCAGCATGTGTGATATGGCTGCTGTGATTAGTTGGTCTGGATGCCTTCATAGCCTGAGTATAGTTACATGGCAGCGGTTTGAGATGGCGACCTAGCTTACCTGGAGGAGATGTTATCCTGCAAAGTGGTGGGAGAGGTCTGGAGAAGTGCTCAAGAGCCTGCTGCCCCCCACGAGAAAGCTGAGGGAGAGGCAAGCAGCCCATCCACAGGGCCCTCACTCCTCTGCAGTGCTCGGAGTGGGCAACACATGGCAGTGGGGATGAGCAGCAGCTCTGAAGTACCGATGCTCCCGGGAGCCATTTGTGCTTACCGACCCCCACACAATAAGGGAGAAAAACAAAAATTGGCCCAGGAGGCCCTTGTTGTGAAAAGGAAGTATTATTTAACATGCATTGTGTTGGAAAGGAAAACAAGGGTCCTGGATCTGAGCCAGGTCCATTGGCC
>VZSR01003524.1:3410527-3607691 GCA_013398615.1 Brachypodius melanocephalos | reverse complement strand
TTTTTTTTTTTTTTTTTTTTTTTTTTTTTTTTCTCTTTTCTTCTGGGCAATTGTTCTAGTGAGGACAATATTTTTTGGTTGTTTTTTTTCTTTGTTTTGTTTTCTTTGGTGTTTTTGGAGTTGACAATGCACGGGGTAATTACTTGGTGCTTTTCCTGTGTTTTGGCACAGGGACTGCCCAAACGCTTGGCTGTGTTTCCTGTGGCAGAGACACCACTGCCACGTCCACTGGCACCAGCACCAGCACCGGTCCATGGGTTGCATCATCAGATATACAGGGGCTTCTCAACTGCCCCAGAGCTGGGGGGCAGGAGGGAAAGGCAGAAGTGTGGGCAGAGTAAGTGAGTCAGTGTGGAAAGGCAGCACACATTTCTGCAGGGTGACTCACCAGCCCTTAGAAAGAAGAAAAATAATAAAAAAAATTCCAGCCAAATTCTTTCAGGGAGGTAAACAAGGTCACACAGCGCGGCAAGATCCTGTTTACCTGAGACAGGACGTCTTTGCAGAGCCTGTGCTGGAAGCAAGGATATGTTGACATGACTGAGGGTGGCCAACGCAGGGAAATGGGGCTGGGGACAGCTCTCAGCCTGAGAACCCTAACTCCACCACAGCAAGGAGGGTGTGAAACCTTGCATTGGGGTGGATGCTCTGCTCTGTAGAGGCTCTCCCTGCCACTCTGTGGCTCTGCTGGGGGCAGAGCAAGAGGAAAGGGACCGCCGTGGGGTCATGGCAGGGCTGTGCCGGCACTCGATGCTCACCTCCAGCCCTCGCCATGCCGGTGGCCTTGGAAGATCTGACCCACTGCTGCCCACTTGCCCGTATCCCATCACGAGTGAGTGCTTTCCTCAAGGCCCCACTGGGAAGTCCCGGTGGCCACACAGTTAATTAGAGCCCATTCCAGACGCTGACTGAGTGTTTTTTCCTGATAACAAGACGTGTGTGAGTGTATGTCGCTCGTCGCTTGGGTGAATATCCTGTTCTTGCGACGGGCCAGGGAAGCGGGAGGCAGCCGGGGGGGACAGACGAGGACGGGACACAGGGCAGTGTGCCGGGATTTCACATTCCTGGCATTCCTGTCTTGGCCTGCAACTGCAAAACAGCCCAGTGGGAAGAACAGGGCACTCACTGGATAAGAAAGCCCAGCTCTCTTTCCCACTGGAGTGTGTGCATAGGGAGGGCAGGTATATACGGGAGTAGGAGTTACCCTGGTGTGAGCACTTGAACTCAGCTCACAATAAGTATATTTCTGTTGCTCCTTCCACTTCCACAATCTCCAACTCATCAGTCAGACTGCACTTCTCAGTGTATCCAGACAAGTGAAGGATACTTGGCATTTCCCCTGCTCCCAAGTGTCTGTTGGGAACCATCATGGTGGTGGAGGACACCACTCTCTTCCTCTCAGCAATGCTTCAGCTCTTGGGGGTGCAGGAAAACCCTCAGAGCCCTGCTTCATTCCCAAAGAAAGCACAGAGACCAAGAGTGCCCCTTCGCTGGCTGCCTTGACCTGCTCCCAGCTCCTCCACCCTTGCAGATGTGAGCCAGGATCAGCAATTCAGATATTTCTAGACCTCTTTTCCTTCTTTCTTTTTTTTTTTCCCTTTTTTTCACTGACACACCAAACCAAACAGGGCCAGTGCTGACCTTCAGCCAAAGCTATGTCATGATGATTTTGTTCCACAGTCAAATCTCAATCCTTGGGTCTTGCACAACCAGGTACTTGGAAAAAAAAAAAAAACAAACGTTTTCTTCCTTTAAAGCACACTCCTGTTCCACCTGCTCCAGCTTCTCACTTTCCCCTTTCACAGCCTTCTGTGGTTTGGTATCGTTCTCAATGAAACAGGCACAGTCCAACTGACTACTGAAAAAGAAGGAGAAGGAGACTCCCCAGTTCCATCATCATCTGCACACACATGTTTTGTTGGAAGGGGAAGGGGAAGGGACCCCAGGGAGGACAGAGGACAGTGCCTTTGATCACATGTAGAACACTGTTTTTGAGGAATTGAAAGCATGTTATGTCTGCAAGATTGTAAAAAAAAAAAAAAAACCAACCAAAAAACCCCAAAGATGTTTCTACATTTTAGGAAGTGGCTAGCACAGCCATTCTTAGGCCTGGACAGGCTTTTGGGAAGCTCTCAAGAGAGTCCTGGTGACAGATCTCCCTGCAGCCATTGGGAAGAAATCCTGCCATGTGCAGTTTCCATACCCATGGCTGGGCATGCAGCAAGGGTCTCAGCCTCATCCCAGCACCTGGTGCCTTTACCCTGGCACTGGTGGGGTGAGGAGCTGGCGAGATTTGGGGTTTGCTTGTTGTTTGGTTGGGCGGTGGACACTTGCCACAATCACTGTGATTTTGGTAGGTCTGTGTGTTTCTTTGCTGTGTTGCTGGTGGGGGAATCCCTGCAATACCAGGTCAGGGTATCTGTGGGACTGCAGTCAGCACCAGCTAAAGATGCCTTTGCTCAGCAGGGAGGCAGGTCCTTGCTGTCTCAGGGCCTGTTTCTGTAGGGAAGAGCTGCTGTGCATCAATCCCAGCTCCTTCCCAGCATGGAAAGCCTTTTTACCCCTCCCTGAGAGGGGACTAAGCCGTGCTGCAGAGCAGAGCTGAGAGCAGGACAAGGCAAAGGAGGCTTCTGCACTTTGAACTCAGCCACCAGTGCTGCACAGAGGGTCCCTTCAGAACTGTTTATTCCTAAATTCATGATATTCAACCTCTTTGAAAAATGCCTTTCACACCTGCAGCTGAGGAGAGCCCTGTTATTGGGGAAAGGCAGGAAGATTTTGGACAACATGTTGACAAGTGCCTTAAAGACACGTTTGGGTCTGTAGGAGAAAGGGTGTCAAGATCTGACACTTGCTGGCAAAGCCGGTCCCATCCTGAGATTGCTTGGCAAGGGGCATGCGTGTGTCCTGTACTGCCCAGAGAAAAGGTCCAAAGATCAGGAGCTTAATCAGAGGCACGAAAGCTCCAGTCACTCAAGGATTTCAGCCCAGCCCAGAGCTCCCAAGCAATCCAGCTCCTTGGGAATGGGAAAACCCCAGCAGGGATTCGCTGGACACTCAGAGGATTACAGTCTGAATGACTAAACCTGTTAGGTCACTCAAATGAACTGCTTCCTTTTATGGTCAAAATCAAGTTTCAGAAACACTGATTTCCTCTTTCCTTAGAACTGGGTTTTCTCAGTACCACAAATCAGAGGATGCAATGCTAAAATTGTCTGAAAGCACATGCATAGTGTTGCAATCTTGCTGTCTTGCCTACTGGTCTGTGTAATGCATGAGTTGGGTAACAAACAATAGAGGTTGGAAATAGCCAGGACTGAGATTTCCTCTTTCAGTTGCAGAATTGTTTCCTTGACTGGTGCGTGCATAAGCCAGGTGGCAAAATGCTTGCTGTGACCAAGTTTCCTGGCAAGCAGGAGGGGTCTCTGGATGAGGGGTGTAAAGGAGTGAAAGAAAAAGTTTCCAAAAGGCAAATCCTTCCTTTGGGCTTTGCCTTCATCCTCCCACTCCTTTACAAGTTCACTTTGTCTCTCTGTAACTGGTTCTGGCAGCTCCTCACAAACTTCTCAGGTCCTTTCCAAACCTGTCATGGGAACTCTTGGCATCCCATACCAGCGATGGAGAGCTAAGTTGCAGATGCCCATATCCAAGGACCTCTGCTAACTTCCAGAACTTGATCCTGGGACCTCTCCCATGCAGTGACACGTACCCCAGGGAGCCAGGTCCTATGGGTACTGGGGAGCAGCAGTCCTTGTTGCTCTCCCCAGGTCAAGCACTGAAGTGCACTTCTCTTAGCCTGCAGAAGTGCCAGGTGGAACCTACTCTGGCTGAGCACAGGCATCCAGGTCTCACAAAGCCCTTGTTTCCCTCCACTCCTGTTCTATAAGGACTGATCTCATCTGAAGTTCAAGACCCACCCGCCTTACTCACAGTGACACTTGTGACACCCGTGACACTTTGGATTTGTAGCCACAAGTGTTCCAAATGCCAGGGACACTGCCAGCAGCTAAGACATCCTTTCCCATCTCCACCACAGCACAGACAATGCATCACAGCAAGCACAGTAGCACTGTGCCAGCTCCCAACCTTTGCTGCCTAAGGGCCTCAGTTTCCTGGGTGGGTGTGCATATGCACCCAGATTCCTTGGAGAATTTTTTAATCAAAGCTGAAAAATATTCACATTTTCCAGCTAGGAAAAAAACTCCCCTGTTGCTGGTTGTCCTTCTTCAGGGATTGGTGATATCTGGCATCAGGAAATCTCCAAGCATCCAAAGCTTCTCCTACACCCTTCTACCCAAACAGCTCCAATCAGCTAAAACCTCTTGCTTGGGAAAAAAACCACATAGGATGAACTTGCAATGAAATATTCCACTTTCTAGGTTAGAGCAAGGAGGGAAGGAAATAGGGTTTACTCCCGAGTTTGGAGGTTGCACCTGCCTTATCATCTGTGTTCATAGTGGGAAACTGGAGCAGATTTTGTGTCCCACATGGCAACAGCATCTAGCTGCTCCTTCCTGGCCATAAGCTTTGAAACCATCTACAAGACCTGAGTAAATAAATAAGTACAACAATAGGTCACAGCATACCCAGTGGGACTATCCATGGAAAAGGGAAAATACATATCATGGGGAAAAACTGCAGATCCCATTCAGCTGCTGCTTTCTGTTTGATTTAACACACTTGAAGGTGGCCATGCTGGGAAAATGCCTTATTCGATTCCTGGGCTGTTCACACCTGCCTCAGTGGATCAAGAAGAGCCTCAACCCAGCCAAACCTGAATGCAAAGAACACCCATTTCAGTCCTTTTACAGCCCTCTGACTGCATCTCACTGCAGCTGGAGAGATGCTCTGATGTGTAAAGCATTCACCATCCCTCCCAGGGGACAACCTGCACCACTGGCTCTCACCTCGCTGCAGCAGGCACTGGTCCTGCCCTTCACAGACCAAGAGCCTCATCTGGATTTGTGCATCCTTCTGGGAGGGAGCTGCTCCTCATCCAGCCTGGGATGCTGGAAAACAGGGTCTCCTGTGAGTGAGAGGTGTGCTCCTGCTTCGCTCCACTGGCCAGAACTGTCTCAAACTTTCCAGGGCAAGGCTATGCTGTGATTGTGGTGTTTTGTCCACAGCTACCAGGTTTATGGGACACCAGGGGGATCCCCCTTTCCTCCCATCCCCCTCCCAGTGCAAGCATTTTGTTTTTCTTCTTAATTAGTGGAACAAATTCCTGAACCTGTCAGAAGGAAGGAAGGTCTTTTCTCTCCCTCTCTCTCTCTCTCTCTCTCTCTCTCTCTGTACTCCTCCATCAATTACTGAAATACAAACAATATCCATGGTCACAGTGAAACATTTTTTCCACCTAAATAACACCTCTGCAGATTTTAAAGGCACAGGCCACTTTGCATAGCCTCTTAGCATGAGAGATACCCAGGAGGCACTGCAGGCACCCTGCAGAAATGCAGGCACTTCCCAGAACTTTTCCTCACAGGAATCAAGCCAGTGTATGCAGCTTCACGGCAAAACCCCCTGCCCTCCTTTCTGGGAAAAGCTAACACCCCAGCACACCCAAATGTCAGCTCTCCTGAGCACCCTCCCAACCTGCTGATACCCATGAAACCTGCTGACATCCCCACCCTGGGGAGTCCTGAAATCCCCTCTGTGGGGGGGATACAGATGTGAGGAAGGGCTTCTGTCTGAGAGCACACTTTGGTTCAGTCATCAGCACTTCTCCTGTGCTGACTTCATTTACTTTTGTGTCTGATGTTGTTGCTCACAGCTGAAGAGACCAACAGTAGCTGACACCATCTCCTCTGCTCTTCCCTGGGTCTCTGCTGAGATTCCTGCTGAAAAATCATCTGTTTTCATGCAGAAAACAGCCAAGCAGGCCCTGGGTTTGGGGACCAGAGCCTGCCTTCACTGACCACATGGGCCAGCTTTGGCCGGGGCCAAAGGTTGGGACATTTGGGAACTTGAGAGTTTCCAGAGCTGCTGGGACAAGACCTATGGCCAAGCTGCTTGCCTGGTGTTTCTGCACCATCCATTGAATTTTTGCAGCATGTGCAAAAAAAATTCACAGCAAACATTTTGAAAAGTGCATTGACTGTCAAACCACAAACCTCCCTGCTGCCTGGGTCCCTGCCATGTTTGGGTTGCTGCTTAATCCCTTGCAAACAGCTTTATTGAGATAGTAATAAAAAAGTAATAAAAAAAGAGGGTTGTTTCCCTGGAGGCTGCCTTTATTCCAGACTTTGCTGTGAATCCAAGGCAGTCAGTCCATCATGCCAGACTCCTATCTGGAATCTCCCTCACTGGAGGAGGAAAAATAGTTGGTGAGCACAGCCATAATTTTATATTTTGGTATCTTTAATCTCCTGGCTCCTCTGCAAAGGGCTTCACGGATCCACTGCTGTGCCCGTTAACTCCTTGTGTTAACCCAGTGTCTGCACTCCCTGCAGGGAGGCCACAGCATTTGAGGTTACTTCCTATTCCTCTTAGCACTCAGTTTTTGCGGGGCTCAGCCCTGTGACAAAATCCACAAACAGCTGAGTCTGCCTGGCTTCCTTGCAGTGTCTTTTAAGATGGGAAATTCCCAAGCCTGCAACAAGTTCACTTGGTCACAGGCAGATCACGGATCAGGGAGGGGCAGCACCCTTTGGTCACGGGCTGTCTGAAGGAGAGTGAGGAACAGCTGCACGCTCAGGCAACAAGTTTTTGTCATGGGGATTTTTTCTAAATAGCTTTTTTTTTCCTAAATAGCTTTTAATTCTTCATATTTTCTTCCTTCTTTGTACCCTACTTTTCCCTTGGCATAGCTGGCTTCTCCATCCCTGGGGCCCACCAGATTTTGATGCATGGACAATGAGATGGGGCCACACTCCAATGCATCCCTGTCCCACCCTGGGATAAAGAGGGAAAGCACTGGTTTCCATTGAGCTATCTGCAGCCAGGTCTGGATTGTGGGCAGGTGAGGCAGCAGGACACGGTGGCTGTGTCACGGTGCCAGGGAGGCACAGCTGAGCACAGGGAGGAGAACATCTGTATGGGCTTTGTGCCACATGGCTGGGCTGAAGAAGGCTCTTCCTTCAATCCACAGCCAGGTGTGGGGAAAGTTTAAGCTGTTTGTATTCCTGAATACCAATAAAATAAGCAGTGAAGGCTTTTCCCGGGCCTGTTCTTGCAAACGGATTCTTCTCTTCATTTACCCATTAAACAGATTTCGTGTTTCAAACCGTCAGTGCTAAAACCCAGGAAGTCTGGCTCTAGAGCACAGGGGTTTGCTTCTTGTGCCTGAATAGCCCCCTGCCTTGTTCTTCCGTCTGTGTGACGCTTTCAGGAGCTGAGCTATCATGGGAGGATCCATTGCTGCAGCCCCTCTTAACTGCCTGGAAGGCTGGATGTGTTTCCTCCATCAAAAGATGGACCTCCTGTTGAATGACATATACAGAGACTGGGCTTTTAGGTAAAGTAGCAGTTGAGCAATTAAACCAGGGACAGTTGCCAAAACTCCCCAGCACCTCTGAGATAACCTGTAGCAGTGGGTTCACCAAGCTGCAGGAGACAGTTTCCAGCAGCATGCCGCCAAGATTTATTTCCTGAGACTAGCTTTGCAGGGTGGGTGTAAACGACCTGCTCCAGCCTTAAGAAGTGGCACAGGTTCCTCCTTCCTGTGCCCCACGCTGAGCTGTGCTGAACGCACACCAGGGTGCTGTGGCGAGCAAGCAGCATCTGAACGAGCCCCTGGACAAGCCCCTGGACAAGCTCCTGGACAAGCCCCTGGACAAGCCCCTGGACAAGCCCCTGGACAAGTAGGTGCTGCCCATGGGTGCCAGGCACTGGTCAGGGGGTGGCTCCAGGTGCCAGGGCTTGCAGCCTTTCAGCACCAGTTCATTCCAAGCTATTAAAAGCAGAGACTGCACTTGCAAATGGGGTTGCCTGGGGACCTCCATGGACAGACAGTGTGCTGGGCCCTAGGACACCAAGCCCTTCCTCCCACTCCCCAATCCAGGATGGTGCTCCCAGGCTTTCTGTGCCTTGGTCTCCTCTTTGCACTCTTCTTGAAGTCCCTGCTGACTGGCCCTCAAGCCCAAAGGAGCCTCATGCCAAAAATCTTTTGCCTGTGTTTTCATTCTTGGGGGCAGATAGACCTCACTGTTTGGAGGATGACAGAAAACAGGTCGTTACTGCAAAATGAACCATGTCCAGCAAGGTGCACACCTGTGAGCATCAAGCTTGTCCTTTAAGGACATCCTGCATTGCTCCTACACACTGATGTCTCCAGGTCCGCCACTGCAGCACAAGTCTCCGCTTGGGTCTGCATTCCTCACCGCTGAGCCATGGACTGAGGATGCTGTGCATGTGATGGGGCGGCACCAAAACTGAGGCACAGGGCACACTGTGCACACTCCCCACAGCATGGCACCCAAATGCCAGAGGTATGATACCTCCCTTGCTGGGAGGAAAGGGAAATGCAGTGGCCTTTCTGACCAAGGGAAGGACTGCTGTTGTCTAGACAATGTGACTAAGGAGGGAAGGGGCCAACTGTTTGTACAGCTTTGGGAAGTGTAAACAGTGCTGACTGTCCCAAGCGCTTCAAAGCAGAGGAATCCGGAGATAGGATGAAAGCACAGGGAAATTCTGGCCAGGTGTCCCAGCAGAGCAGCTAAGGAGAAGGGGACGTCTTCAAGACAAAAATCCCAGCACCTGAATCATTTCAAACTAGCCCAAGTGAGGAAGGAGGAGCACAGCACGGCTGCCCATGGGCAGGGCTGGGCATCGGCTCTCAGGACTTTCCCAGCTTTGGTTGCTTCTCTCTGCAATCTCAGAACAAGTGTCCTGAAAAGGAAACTGGAGGCCCTGGCAATCCTGCTGTGCCCTGCAGTGAGTTGGTGTGGCCTCTGCTTTCTATTCAGCTCACAAAAGAAAGAGAAAATGCCATTCAAGAGGTGATTTCCTTTTTTTTTTTTTTTTTAACATCTTTAAATACAGTACTGAGTATAAATTAATCTTACATTAAAAAAGGCAAAAATTAAAATAAAATAAAACAGAACTTCATCATATTTACAAACCAAAAGAAACAGATTTTGGAACAGGGTGAGAATGTGTCTTAAGACTTACGGACTTGGGGCTGGAGGGAGGGAGCAACCTGCTGCCTTGGCAGTGGTATGAGAAATGCTCTGGGCTTGCAGGAGGTGAGGACTGGGTCCCTCCACAACTTTTAACAGCTCCCAGGCTGTGGCCTTGGCTTATTTCCCCATCTCCCCCCAGAGCTTTTCCCCACAACAGGGGTGTGTGTGCGAGGGGAGAAGCTCCATGTGATTGCTCCGGGCAGGCATTTTCTTCATGTGTGCAGCACCCAGCACAGCACAATCCAAGACCCTGACTCCAAGGTGATGCTGGGAATTCCCATCATATGTAACAATTCTGCTAATGGTTCCTATTACCTGTGCAAAGCCAGCCCTTGCCCACACAGTCTTCCTCCCTCCTCGAAGACAGGCAGTGGCCCAGGAGGGACTCTGTGACTGACCCTCCAGTTGTTCTCTGAGTCCTCCTCACTTAGAAGAGCTCATTTCTGTCTCAGACAGCTGGTGCCAACTGTGAGGACCATCTCATTTCTTTCTTTATACCTGCGCAGAGCTGTCCACATAATGGATCAACTTCCAAGTTAAGTGGGTTGGGAACATTTAATAGGTAAAGATCAAGAAGGAATTTGAGAGGGAAAATGTGAGGAAAATGATGAGAGATGTGGGAATATTGGCAGGGAAAGATTAGTGGAGGCAGAGTATGCAGGACATCCAGGAAGGGGTTAAAAAACTCATGGGAATGACATGATTATGCTTTCAAGACCACAGAGCAGGCAAGGACAGCTCACTGAGATTAAGTCACGCTTCTAAGTTTGGCTGTCCTTGATCATGTTGTGGTGCCACTTCACCTCCTGCAAGGAAGTTGTGCTGAGAGGGGGTTGGTGCAGAGTGAGAGAAAAGGGTAACATGAAAGAGAGAAATCAGATGACGCCTCTGCCCGCCCTGTCCCCAGCCTTGCAGGCACGTTGCAGTGACAGTGTGCTTTTCTGCCAGCCCAGTGAAGCTGATGCATGTATGTGCCTCTGAGCTTCCTGCCACTGGGGAATGAAATCCATTTAAGAACATATATATATATATATATATATTTATATATGTATGTATAAATACACATACACACACATACACATGCACGTGTATGTGTGTGCATATATATACACACATATATGTGTATATATATATATATATATATATATATATATATATATATATATATATATACACACACACACACACACTTATACACACACACACATCCAGAGTGAATTTAAAAAATAATTTGAGTCCAAGCCTGGAAAGTTGAATTCTCCACCAGCATGTGCAAAGATGGCTCCCCTTGGCAGGGGCCAGGTGCGTGGAGAGGATTTTGGTGCCATGTGCTCCTTCCCCATGATCCAAACACCTTCCAGTCAGCACCAGGAGTAGGGGAAAGAGGGAGTGGGGGAATGCATTTGGCTTAGTGGTTTCGGTTTTTCTTTTTAAAAATAAAATGTACACATGCACATTAAAAATATATATCTGTCCAGGCAGGGCGATAAAAGTCCTTAGTGCATTTTCCATCATTGGTCGCCGCTCACAACCTGAGATTTGCCTGTTTCCAAAACGTAGGTTCAATGCAAGAGTAGATCTCAATTGGGCCCCCCTAGTCTTACCAGAAGCATGAGGAAAAGGGAGAATATTCCCCTTCTGGCCTTTGTCCATCTGTTTTTCTCCTTCTCTCAGAAGAAACTGGACTCGCTTTCCTTTTCACATGTTCCATCCTGTCCTCCATAGCAGGGAAGGAATTGTCCTGTTATCACAAGTTGTGGCTGCTGGCATTCACGGTTTTATTTGTACTTTGTTGTTTTCTCATATAGATATATATTTGTTTGTAGGTCATCCTTGTCCTTGTGTGTGTGTGTGTGTGTAAAAGTTTAAAATTATGCTAATAAATGAAAGGGAGGCTTTGGTGGGAGAAGGTCCACTGATGGAAAGGGAAGCACCAATTGCTGTCTGAATCAGACATCGAGGCAGATGGACAAAGAGGAAAAGTTATCATTCCAAGGACCCCATGGGGGCAATACAGCAAATATATTAAATAAACCTGGAAGTGAAACAAAACCAGACACAGCATTAGAATATGTAACCCTTTGCCCCCTGCAACTCCTCTCCTATCCCCTTTTCTCCTCCGGAAATATTTGTGCCAAAGAGCCAGATTAGAAGCCTGGGAGGACTTTTGACCTCCTCAATTTTTTCCCCTGAACATCTTGAGCCAGAGCTGAGATTTGCATGGGTTTGCATCATTTCTATCCTGGGAACTTTAGGCTGGCTGGGAGAATCCTTGGATCATCAGCGCCCTCGTAGTGATAAGCGTGGGAATCCTAGTCTCAAGACACTGCCTGGTGCCCCTTGTCCCCAGCTCCTGAAATGCCACAAATGGAAGCCTGCTGTCCCCTCTTCTGGGGTGAGGGGAAGTGAATGTGAAGTGACGACCCAGGCTTATTCAAGCGGCTGCAGCAGAGCTGAAACTGCTGAGCTGTGGGCCAGGGCTCTCTCTGTTAAGCTGTGTCACCTCTCTCCAAATTCAGGTTCCACCAATCTGCACCTTGACTACTCTCTCCCTCTTTTCTGCACTTTTTCCTCTCATCGGGAACCAGGGCTTAGCCTCCTTTCCCTTGTACCAGTGAAATTCTTCTGATGATGAGGGAATTACTCCTGTTTACACAAGTCATGGAGAGAAGAATCAGACCCTGGCCTGACAAAGTCCAGATCTCTTGCCAGAGATTCCAGTTCTCCATTCCCCTGGTATGACCTTTCTCATGCACATAGGCTTCCCTCTAGGAGAGTGATGAACCAAAAGTGTTGCTGCTTTTCAGTCTTTCTGCCAACTCAACTAATGAAATTAAAGGAAAAGGGATCCCTAGAGCAACATTAATTCTCTGTTTTCAATGGAGAACCAATAGAGAAACTAGAAGAGGAGTTGCTTCACAGAAGAGATTAATTACACGGACCCCGAGGGGATTTAGGTGTAGGGAGAAGTCAGGCTTGTTCTCTGCCTGAAAGGGAGGCAGAAAAAGGAGAGGGAGGGGCCTGAGAGCAAGGATGGCTGCAACATGATCATTCCAACTTTGCAAAGAGCCTTAATTCCATAAATAGAACCCACATGTTGGCACCCAACCTAGTTCTTCCTCCTCCTTCAGCCCAGGTTTTGTCCTGCAGTAGCTCCACATTGAACGAGTGGCCAGTGGTGTGGGAAGGGTCTAAGATGCCATGTCCCAGGAGGACATCTCTCCTGACTGGAAAAGCAGCTTGCTGTTACTTGCCTTTTGCTCTCTCTTCCCTGCCAGCACTTCTATGCTATGAGGATTTCTTTCAGCACTTTCTTATCGTTGACGTGCTTGTACTTCTTGTGTTTCCTCTTCTGTGCTGGCGGCCGGCGTAGTCGCCGCCTCTGTGAGACAGCGGCTGTGGTGAACGCCGGTGACAAGCCTGCCAAAACAGAGGGGAGAGTGTCTGTACAGCCATGGACAGACGGCTCCTGTTGAAATATCCTTCTCCACACACTGTCAACAAAGAGCTCTGCAACAGCAGGGCCACAAGGCCTCTTTCTGTTCT
Organism: Brachypodius melanocephalos; assembly: GCA_013398615.1. Lineage (NCBI taxonomy): Eukaryota > Metazoa > Chordata > Aves > Passeriformes > Pycnonotidae > Brachypodius > Brachypodius melanocephalos. The sequence continues at coordinate 3,595,023 of VZSR01003524.1, read as the reverse complement.
TCTGTTCCTTGTCCTCTGTTCTCCACAATCTCTGCCCTTTCCCTTTTCCCACCATGCCCTTCCCCTCACCTCTCACTTTCCCCTCCTTCTTTTTCCTCAGTTTCAGACCCTTCCCGGCAGGCAGACATCCTGGGAAAGATCCCTCAGCGGGTATAAACCAGCAAAGGCCCTTAGGATTCACTGGAGCTAAGCAGATTGAAACCAGTGGAGGTCCCTTTTCTTTCTCCCCAGGCCCTCTTCCCACACCTCCTTTCATTCTACTAATGCCAAGATCCTTACGTCTCTGCTCATGCGGCCCTGGACGGATGTTCCTGGGGGGTGGTCGGAACACGGCTTCACACCGACACTGCACATGGTCCTCTAAAGGCACAACGACTTTTGTGAATTTTGGCTTCCTCTGGACAAATTCAATCTTGTTTACCTATTTTCAAGAGGAAGGCAGGCAAAAGATTAATACAGCCATGGCTCCCATGCTGTAAAATTAGTCCGTGTCAGTGCACTTTAGTCCTCGCTTTCTTCCTAAAGGGTCAGAAGGCAGCTTACAGAGCCCTGTTCAAACCCAACATTGAACCTCAAAACTCAAACTCATACTCAGGGGCGGTGTGTATAATTCTGAACCTGGCAGAAGAGCAGACCCAGACCAGGCAAGTTTGGATGTCTCTGGTTGGTTTCCCTGATTGCCAGAGCTTAAGTAGCACGACTGGTTGATCAGAGACAGAAACATGGAACATGCAGGACTTGCTAGCCTGTTTTTGACAGATGTGATGGCAGAGACCTGGGGCAACCAGGATAATTACCACAGGAACCTACAGGAAGGGCAAAAGGAGAAGAACTCAGGTCCTAAGGAAGCTAACACAGCCTCATCATCTCTGCTGAGGCCTGTCTGAATTTGTCTCAAGCTCTTTAATAACTCACAGGTCTGAAGCCCTTGGCTCTTCATGGGAAAGGCAGTGCTCTGGAAATTCCCTCGGACTCTCCACCACTGCTGACTCAGAGGGAAGACTCATTGCTCCACATCCCACAACAGGGCACAAGCTTTCCAGAGGGTCCTCCCAATCCATCAGCAGCCGGGCCTGACCCCACTCAGCTTATCTAACAACTCTGCGGTCCCTGAAGTGCTCCACAAGCTATAAATACTCTCTCTGCTGTGCATCTGGGATGGAATTCCTCTAAACCCACTGCCCCCTGCAACATCCCTCAGCCAGTGCCGAAGCAGCCAGGCTGTTTATCTTTCCTTGAAAGCCCACTCCACACGCTTCAGACCACATGCTGCTCGCTAGACAAACACTTCCAGCCAAACAATAGAGAGACCTCTGTCCTCAAAGAAACCATTTCCAGGTCACTTTTTCAGGCTGGCTTTTGACCTCTCACTTGTTTTTTTCCAGAAAAACAACTCCTGCTCCCCCCATTTTTTCCTCATTCAGCCTGGCTTTTCTGAGAAAGGAATTTCCTGACGAAAAGGGCTGTGTGTGAATACAATCTCTCCCAGCCAACCTCTGCTGCCTGCCTGGGGGAGTCTCTTATGGTTCAGGCAGAGGATTAGTATGGGATGAATATTATTTTTAAACAAGCTGTCTGGGAGGAAGCTGTGAGGAGATCACTGGTAGCTGTGAGGGGAGGATCAGAGCAAGAGGTTAGCTGTTAGGTGTCTGCTGGCTGATGGAGCAGGTCAGGAGGTAACTGTAGGCTGAGAAAGAAGCTGTTCCAGTGCATGTCTTGGAAAGCAGCTGCAGCAGCAGTGGGGGATGGAAGCTGACACTGCAAACCCTCCTCTTCTTGCATCAAAACCAGTTCCCGCAATGAAGGCACTCTGTTTCTTCTGCTCTAACACAGCAGACAAGGCCACTTTGAGCCACAGGAAGAGCTGTGGTGTGGAGCTGCAGCTGGGGACAGTGCCCTGTAGCTCTGCATGGTGACAGTCCCCAGCTGCTGGACAGCACCAGCTCTTCCAGCAGCTGGCATGGCTGTCACCCGTGCCAGCAGCTGCAGAACTGCGTGGCCAGCGCAGAAGGGACAGATGGCTGTATGAGCCCAGCACCTGAGACCCACCCCACGTTTGGCTTTGGGGCACAGGGATGGCAGTGGGTGGCAGGAGGAGGGAGCAGCGGCAGGTGTGTCCCTCACCTGGACGTGCCGGACACGGATCTGCGTGGGGCGGCACTGCACGTTGCGGTTGTTGCAACACCCAGAGCAGCGCTGCACCTCCACGCAGGGCGGCCACACCACGAAGTTGGCATTTGTGCTGTCCACCATGTTGCGGGAGATTTCAAAGACCACCTCCCGTGTCTTGCACTCCGCAAGGACAGCTGTCTCTGCTGCTGCCAGAGCATCTACGGAGGGACAAGAGAGAAACAGGAGATGTAATGGGCTTTGCAGCTGTCACCAACCCACTACAGCCATCTCTGCTGCAAGTGAAGGACCCCACGTGGCTCTCACACGCACAAGCATATGCACACACATATGTTCTTTCTCTTTCTCTCACCCCTCCAGCCCTCTCCCTACACACAGCCATGCTCTGTGGAGGAAGCCCCTGTACAATGATGCCTCTTAGTGCAGCCCAGGCAGGAGATGACACTTTAGAGCAAACAGGCACCATTGGGATTTAAAGCAGAGCAGTGCACAGAAGTCCAGACTCCCTCTCCTGCCCTCCCAGGGTGAAACACCCATCTTCCACTCCAGGCCCAGACCCTCCTTCTCATGCCTCCACATATGCAGGCGCAATATAACATCTACCCCTACACCTGTATCTCAGACACGTATTTGGACCACCCACGGCTGCTCAGGTGAATGGCCCAACAATCACCCTCAGCTCACCTAGGCTTCGTCGCTCTCGAGGCAGGGCCACAGGGTTTTGATCGGGCTGAGTTGCATTCAGGTTCAGGCTCGAGCTCTCCTGCTCTGCAAAGAGTAAGATATGACTTAATAGCACCAAGTAGAGGCAGGAGAAGACAGCAGGCACTTGTGCTCAGATCACCAGACAAAGTGCAGGGACATGGGATAAGCCACACACCCAGGACATCATGCCACGTGTAAATCCACAAGCAAGGTCATAGCTGTGCTGGGGCACGGACACTCTTTGCTCAGACTAGGCAGCCCAGAGCAACAAGCCTATCATGAAAGAGGGCACCCAGTCGGGTCTAGGAGAGGAAAACTCCATCTCAAGAAAGAAAAGGCCCATGTTAGGACTTTCTGGTATCAGAGAGGAGTTGCAGAGGGATTCAGATTGGCCAGCTGAGACCAGGGTAACACCAAAGAGGGTCAAAGACCAGATGAGACAAGCAGAACACTTGGTATTTAACAGTGAGGTGCCTTGCTGGGATGGCTTGGGACTGAGAGAGTTGGGAGGTGAGAGGGCAGGTAAAGTAGGGGATGGGCGGTAGGTGGGGTGCTTGCTTTCTCTCTCCCAACTCACCTCAGCTGCTCTAGGTTAGAGCAGTTTTATGACAGAAGAACAGAAAAATAAAGTTAAAATTACTTTTCCTCTAGACTACTTTAAGGTAAGAGGCAGGATCTGGAGGTGGTTCAGTCGGCGATGGGAGAGGAAGACCGATAGCATTCAGGCCAGCCCTGAGCGGTTCCCTCCCACCCCACTGCTTTTTCCCATAGGAAGTGCTGAATAGAGAAATGCCCATAATCCCCATGGAGCACTCCAACACGCAGCCCCTCCTGAGCTTGGGACAATGGCTGCGCTCGAAGATAGCTCCCACCCAGCCACAGCTCTTTCCTTCTCTGACCTGCTTTAGCAGCTGAAGGAAACTGAATGGACGTCAGCATCAAGGGAGCAATTTTCTTAAAGGGAATTAGGGGCCAGTGGAAGATTTCTGCTTATCAGATGTGTGGTGGAGCAGACTTCCCTTACCTATCAGGTCCCATTCCTCTTCCTCAGCCCTGCCCTAGTGCAGCCTTCTCATAAAGGGGAGCGGGGACTTCGCTCACTGCTCAGGTCTCAAGCAATTGATAATGGATTTGGGATGGGTGCACAGAGGCTGCATTCACAAGGCAGAAACCATGTGCCTGTCAATAAGCAGTCAACATCTACGTGTGAGGTAGACAGACAGACACCCTTTAAAGTAGCTGGAAAGGTGTGATCAATTCTATGCACCATTTGTCTCACCCTCAGGCAAACTCCCAAAATGAGAACTGGTGGATCACGCTTTAGAAGGGCCTGTAGTTCTCTCTGGGCTAGAGAAGGTGCCTGGATGACTGGTTTACATGGGCAGCCACTGCCTTGTGGGCAACCACAACAATGGAGATGACTCCCACACTTCTCTTCCTGGGTCTGCAGTAGTGCCCAATTTCAGGAGAGCACTCTCTCAGCCCATGGAGAGCTGGAGCTGCCTCCTGGAGCTGCCTCATTCTGGCTCCTTGTGCAGTCAGTGGAGGGAAGCAGGTGTGACACACACAGGGTGCACAGACAGCACAGGGAATAATAGCTCCAGCCACTTTGGGATTATTTTGCTAACATACTAATTTTGCTAATTCCTCACAGGGCAAACAAATGTCAATGCCCCTCAGTCAGTACCTGGGAACAGATGAGAGCCACGGCGGAGAAACAAAGAAACAGCTTCACAGCACCATTTTTTGTTTCCCTGATCAGCCTTTCCTATCTGGGGCCTGAAATGAAACCAGCGACTCAAAGCTCTGCAGCCTCCTCTCATGCCCCTGGGCTTCTGGAGGCAACCAGATAAGCCCATTTTATTTCTTAATCATGAGGCTGGTTAATAGCCATGATAGACATGTATCTGTTCCTTAGACACTGGGCCATGGCAGATTGGATGCATCTTCTCAGCTGCTCCTTGCCCACCCCTCCATCCTGTGGCATTTCTTCAAATGAAGGTGGGGGCTGCCTTTGGTGCACGAGTTGAGTTGATGAGAGAAGAGAAATGGGGGCAAAAAAATAGCAGCTACTGTTGACTCAAACCAAATCTGTTGAGAATCATGTCGCTCCCACCTCTAGGTTGTCCTTCTACACTCTGGATCAGTACTGAAGACATTTGCAGGGCGTGGGGGGACCAGCCCGGGACAATCCAGCATGGCTAATTTTGGAAGTTGCCCCATTGTGTGGCTCGTGGACAAGGAGGAGGGAGCTGGTGAGGGCAGGGAGCGGCCCTGGCAGTGGTGGGGAGCCTCATCGCCTCTTTCTAAGACAAACAATAGCTGAACGCAGCTGGTGCCCTCCCCCTCGCTTTCCCCCCCTGCCCCTCCAGGGCCATTTTGAAAGGCAGCGGGAATGCTTTTGAGACTGCGCCAGTGGTTGGACTGGCATAGGAAACAAAAGCAGGAAATTCTGTTCCCCCGTAGATAGTGTCTCGGCAAGGATTACAAAGCTCAAAACAGACAAAACACGAGAGAGAAGTCGAGCTGGGGGGGCTGGGGGACGACGGGCGGGAGCAGGGTTAGAATAGAAAGGAATTTGCTCTGAAGAGACCGTTTATAAATAAATTCCTGGGCCGGCCCAGCCGCCGTGGCGCGTGCTCCCGTTCCCACACGTGCCGACCCCTCCACGCTTCGCCGCTCCTGCTGCTCACTGCACTCAGCCCTGGCCGAGCCATCCCCAGGCCCTGCAGCCCCCGGAGCTCTTATCTACGGGCAGGAGGTGAAGCAACACTACCCTGACTTAGCCCCTGTCTCGTAGCTCACCCATGGACACGTGCCCTGCTGCTCTCGTCCTCAGAGCTTCTGGGAACCCACAGCCTTTTGCGCATGCTGAACCTGGAAACTCACTCAGCCCCTTCCTCCTCTGTCAGCCTATTACCACCTCCCATTTTGCTGCCTCCTAAACTGATCCTTGTCCAATTCGAGCCCTGCTGACTGAGCATCTCCCAGGGTGAAGAATGATGATCTCAGTTCCTTGCACTCACCTTGCCCATCTCCTAGCATTTTTGGAAGCCAGTGTCCAGAGAGTTAGGAGATCTAAAAAAGCATCCAGTTGCCTCTAGCTCCCACAAGTTTCAGGGGGACTAAGTCTGTAAACAGCCAGGTCTTGGCTCCTGAATGGTTCCTATATTTATAATGAAGTCTCTTGATAGTGTGCCTGCTGAAAAACAGAATATCCCCTCCCAGCCCTCCCAAAGACTTAATTAAAAATAGAGGAGTGTTTGGCGAAGAGGAGATTTACCTACGGAGTCTATCCGCAGGGCACGCTGGAGGTCACTGATGGAGCGCACTGAGCTGCCACCCAAAATCTCATAAATGTCTTCGGGTATGGGGTCCCCCTGCCAGATGACAAAAATAAAACAAAGGGAGAAACAAGCATTAGAGAGATGATCTGCAAATACTGACAGTGTCATGGAGCGGGAGCAGGGAATCGAGCATGGGGGAGACACGACAGAACCAGCGAAACGCAAAGACGTGCGTTGTTCTGTGTTGGCTTTTAAACCTTGGGGGCTTTATTCCTCATGAAGGCATGAACCTGAAACCTAAGCAAAAGCAAGAGAGCCCCTCTCACAAAGCTGACAGGGGACTAAAAAAAGCCGAAAAATACCCGGGCTGTGCAGCAGAGCCCTGGACACTATGCAAGCAGCCAACAAGGCTTCCTTCTCCGGTGGTGTATGACTTCTCCAGGTGGCTTCTCATTCCTGCTGCCTGCAGTAAAGGCGTTTTAACAGACTTCCCTTACACTATCAGATAAAACCTTCCCAATATTTCCCTCTGTTATGAAACTCCTTCACGGGCTTTGTCAGTTATCGTGTGTGTGTGCGTGTGCGAGCACGTGTGTTTTCAAATCACAGAGGCCCAATAATATACATCATTTGGACACTCTTTTTTAAAGAAAAAAAAAGGCAGGGGGTGGAGATGAAGATTGGCCTTCGTGGCTGAGGCTGACCCAGCGTGAGCCCGCAGTGAAATCACAAAAGCTGCAAGGAGGTGATGATGAGGAGCTGATTTGGAGGAAGAAACTTATGGGAGTTTGGATGTCACTGCACACCAGCATGAAAAAATCTTAAGTAGGCAGGTTTAGCAACGTCAGACAATGGGCCAAATACAGAGTTTGTGCAGGCAGGTGCAATGCCATCAGTCTCTTGGGAATTTTACTCTGGCACTAGGCTAGAGCGGGCCCCAGTGACAGCACTTAACAAGAGTACAAAGGAGTGGTGTGGGAAAGCAAGTGCTGATTAAAACATACTTCCGAAAGACTAGAAAAAGAGACAGAGGAAAGTACTGGCCAAAGTGTTTGCTTAGCTGGGAGCTCTCTTCATTCAGGGCTACTCAAGTGGAAAAGCTGCTTTCAGCTGGGTGCTGGATGGCGACTGAGGCACAGCCCTACACATGTCCCTGTAACTGAGAGGAGAGTTTGGCTTGTGTGTCTGTGAAACGCAGGGATTTTCATGTGGTTTTTTATGGACAGTTGGTGGCATGTGTGTGGTCCTCCTACTGTACAGCAATTCCCTCCCTGCCTGCGTTCAGTGCAGAACATTTTCCTTCCGCTCACAGTGAGAAAAGCCACCAGGCAGGTGGCTAAACATTTGCTTTAAACCTTTAGGGCTTTGGCCCAAACCTGCAGCCACTTTTGGAGGGCTGCTTGAGCCTGGCAGTCTCTCACACGTGCCTGTCCTTGGCCACCCACCGTTTGCTTCCATAGTAGGACAACAGGAGTGCTCCCTCCTCAGCCCTGTCAGGCCACCCTCTAATACTATAACTTAAACTGGGATGCAGTGATGTGAAGCCCAAGGAGGTTCAGAAAGCTCCTGAAGAGAGCTGCAGAGCCGACAACACCAGTGTCCTAAATCTCCACAGCCAGATCCACCAGACAGCTTCAGTCAGACCAAGCTTTCCTGCCCCGCTCCATCCCTGTCACTGTCACATCTCACCACAGATCTGGCTGTCCTCCTGCAGCAAAAAGCAGATTTTACGTCCCCAGGCATTACTTCCTCAGTCTCTGAGGGAGAGGGAAGCAGCATCAGTAATGAATGCACAGCGAGAGAGAGACTTGTATAATTCAGGGATCACTGGATAGCTGTGAAATGAAGATGCCTTCTGACATCTCCTGCTGCGTGAGGAAGAGGGGGACAAACAGCCCAGTGCTGGAGAGGCTCTGAAGCACTTCCCTGCCTGCGCCACACACATTTACTGGAAGAGGGATCATTTGCAATTCCCAGTACTTGCGGTCAGAGCTCAGTGCTGGGTGGTGAAATTGCAGGCTTTCAATGTTTGCACCTGTCAGCCAAACGCGTTTGTGTACAAATGCTGCTCTGCACGGATGCCTCTGGACCTTCCTGACACTTAATATATGTAGGAAATGGAACTTTATTTTAAACTCCGGCACTTGCTGGGGGAAGAGCGTGGGCAGGTGTTACGAGACTCGGTGACTTTGGAAGGAAGCTGGGAGGTGTCACCTTGCTAACTGAGCAGGGGGAGCAGCTATGAATCAGGGATTGGAAAGTATAGGCCCTCAGGAGCCGTATTTCTGGTGACTGCCTGTAGCAATAAGCTCCACTCCCTGCTCACGGCAGCGGTTTTAGATGCCAGTTTTTTCTTGTTGCAGATACTACCATCATGGCTATGGTGTAACACCAGCCCACACGGCTCATAATCCTGTCCTCCTCCCCCATTTTTGTAAGGCAGCTCTGTCAGTGACAACTGCAAGCCTGTGAAGCTCCTTATTTTACCCTTGTAAACCAAGGCCAAGGCTGGCCTAAGAGCAACGACAAGCCTGAGTTGCATGCCTTGTCCTTGCTCTCTCTGGGGTCTGTCACTGGGAACAGCCATGCCGCTGGCCCCCGCCCCAGCCCTGTGCCTGGGAGGCCCTGAGATCAGACACCACACACACCTGGGGCTCCTGTGGGATGAGACACAGGGAAGCAGAGGTCCATCAATCACCTCCACCTAATCCCATAGGGTCAGAAGGTAGAGGGGCATTGCAAGAGAGGTGGGATCCCCAAGAGACCAGCCCAAGCAGCTGGTGCTTTTCCTGCTTAGCAGCTCCTCTGGAGTTATTTGTCTAACACAGGTTAACAGTCTCCTTTTTTAACTGTGCGGCAGATCAAAGAAGACTTTTGTCTCAATGGACTCTTGGCTGGCTGTCAAGTGCCCCAAGGCCTGGCTTCGTATTCCTGCGAGGCCCTGAATTCTTAGAAGAAAGTTTGTTCTTCCCTCCCTTGCTCTGCGCCCCAGTTCCTGACTCTGACTCTCCCTTGAGTTGCAAGGGCACCCCCCAATCTGCCAATCCCTTCGCAGGGACGTTCAATTCTCTTTCTTGTGCTGGTTGCTGGTGCTTGAGGGGCCATGGCACATCTGACAGAAGGCAGCAGAGCAGCTGCTGCCTGCTCTGTGGCTGTGACACTGGGGCGTCTCAGCACATCATCTGCTCCCCTCCTCCCAAATGTCCAGCAGCGCTGTTTGGCCACTTCAAATAAATGCAGGTGCAGCAATTCCCCTGTTCCCACTCCCCATGCATGCAGTGTCCCAAAATCTGCCTCCTCCCTAGCCTCACCACCTCTTACTCTGGAGGTTTTTTTCCCAATTTGTGCTTTTGAGCACCAGGGATGCTGAAAGGTCCCCTTGCCATCAGCATCTGCCAGGCTGGTGCAAGGAATAAGCAGTATTGTGGTTGACACCCTCTGGTGAGGGTTTCAGTCTTGCCTGAAGTTATGTCTCTTGGTAGGTACAGAGGAGGAAGAAGGAGCAAAGATTGTGCAGCCAGCAGGGAAGGCAGACCTTCAGGGCTCAAAGAAATCAGACAAGGATACTCCCAAGGTGAGGACTCCTCCAGTTCCTTTTCCTAAGCTGGTGTGACTGCACATAGAAGGACAGAATGGTGTCAGCAGCACCAGTTTGGAAAGGGCAGGGAAGCACCCATCTACTTGCTTCTCTGCCCAGGAGAGGAGGACTTTCTGGGCACCGACCATGGCAAAGGATCTCAGCAGTAGGGTGATCTCGAGTGATCAGCCAGGCAAAAAACCCCAAACAAACAGCATTTTTTAATTCCCTCTGAAGCTGATGTGTGGACCCTGAGGGGAGACTCCACTGCATTCCCTGGCAGAAGGCAAGACCAGCAGCACCTGCCACCAGCACTCACCCGGCACAGGGCTTCCACCCTTCCAGCACCACTCCTGGATACAGGGGGACCCTGACCAATGCCTGACAGAGTGCTCTGCAGCAGGTACAACCTTCTTCACATGAACCTCTTCCACTTGGAGTCACAGCTTATGTTCTCCCCCCTTAAAATAATCAAATTACATTTGATCTAGTCCATGTTCCTAAAATACAGCCAGACCTACCCATCCACCCTTTTTCCATTTCAAGGGGGACTCCACTTCTCCTCCACTCTCACCCCACACCTCCCCTGCAAGGACTAGAGACATTTCCACCCCCGGGGCTGGTTGTGTACCAGCAGCACTGGAAACAGCGCAGGAGCCGTGTCATTCCCTCCTGCTGTTGCACATCAGCTGACAGTGAGAGGGAGGCAGGGACGACTCGCCTGGCTCCTTCCACAAGCTCACCCCAGACGTGTCATCCATCCTAGCTTCCACTGCTTTGTCCTTGTCACTGCCTCGTGCTAGGAAGACTAGGGAAGAATGCCGGAGCCTTGCAGCAGGAAGACACAATGGGGAACTGGGCCGAGGCTACAAGCAAGCGCTCAGCCGCACCCCATTCCTTGGGAATTCCAGAAAGCACTGCCAGTGGGGCTTCACCCCAGCACAACCACGACGGGTTCAGCCCATCTCCGTAAATGTTGCAAGGCAACTATTACAGCCCGTGGGGCAAATGCAAATAGGTTTAGTATCCTTGCTTCCCAACTGGCAAATACCTTCCCGCTGAGGCTTGTACTCCCTCTGGCTGGAAGAGCTCCAGGACCCTCCAGCGCCAGATGGATGTGATCAAAGAGGGAGAGGGACTCAGGAGGCTCCATCTCTTTGCTCAGGGCCTCTGTTGGTCTGGGGAGCTACTGGTCCTCACACACTTTCACCTGCAGGGCTGGGGAGGAGCTGCAAGCCCCATTCAGAGGACAACTCTGGTTCAGCAGCCTGGTGGGAGCTGTGCAGTCTGAGTGCAACGCACTGCCCTCAAAGTAATTGTAAGCACTGGCTGCAGGCTGAAGCATCTACCCAAGCAGAAACATTCTTGGTTCTCCTGTCATATGACGACAAATACCACAATTCTTCCCATGAAACCTCGGGCCAGAATTATCAAACTCTAACTCTCCTAGGCTGTCATAGAGCTGGGCAGTATTTCAGTCTGATTATGGGAACTGAGTAACAACTCCTTGGGATCAGACACTTCCATCTTCACCCTTCCCCAGTGCCAGCCCTAACTGGTGTTTCATGCTGCATGGGAGAAAGAGATCTGAGCCATCCACAGAGGGAAACAAAGATGACCACTGGGTAGCACACGTCTCTAACTGCTTCCTTTTGCAGTTTGGGCAAGGGCAAAATGGGCCCATAGCGAGGTGACGTGATGCTTGGCACCCAATGTCTTCCTTGCCATCCCACAAGGGGTGCACGCATTTACCCTGCCCAAAAATGAGGAAGGAAAAGAGAAGAATGATGCAAAGAAGAGAAAGTTTTGATGGAAGGATGTTTCCTTGCCCCTGACAACCAAGCTGCAGATCCAACCCACGGTTTTGCTGTCTTGGGTGGAGCTGAAGCGGGAACCGAGTGCTGTGTGGGAATGTTAGGGGCTTTCTGATCCCCTCAATCTGCACGCAATCAGATGATGAAATGTGACAGCAGAGGTCAAAGGATTTGGGGGTTTGGGGCTCCTTTTCCTCAACCAGGACTGGGGATGAGGCTTTGATTTCCACATAGGGAAACTGAAGTGGGTTGGGGTGTTTGTTCAAATCCACCACCTGGCCCTTACCATCTGCTCAGCTTCTTCCTGAGCAGTGCATTCAGGACTGCAGGGCACGATGCTTGCGTGACCATGGAAGCACAGCAGACACTCACGTCCTGCCCCTTCCCCCAGCTGGGCACACACCTTGCTGAATAACCATGCCACTCAGTGTCGGTGCGGTGCCTCTACTCACACCGTCCCCTTCCTCCCCCTTTCCAAGCCCTATGCCCATTCTCCATTGCCCCCCTGCCGATCCCAGAGTGGATTTCACACTGTGCGTTATTCCAGAGGTGTCAAGAGGGCCCCGGTCCCTGCTGCACCCGCACTGTCGTGATGCCAAAATCATCGTGTGGGGTGAGAGGCTCGAGGGAGCCAGCGCTCGCCCCTGGGTGACAGCCCTGGGCGAGGCAGGGCAGGAAGCTGCGGGTTCCCCGGGGCTCGCCAGAAGCATCCCTGCTCCCACATTAACCAAGAGGCCGCTTCAGCCTGGTCCCCCCTGCCCTTGCAGCCGGGGGCAGATTCGGGGGTGGGTGTATTCCCAGCCGAGCCCCTCCTCGGCGTGCCCGTCCCGACGGGAGCGCCCGCTCCAGAGAGGTGCTGTCTCCAGGGGCGCTGCGCTCCGGGCGGTGGGCGGCGGTCGCTGCCCGCCATTAGCGCGGTCCGGGCTCCGGCGCAGCCCTTCCCGCGGAGCGGGGCCGGGACCGCGCCCCCGGGCTCCGCGCCCCCGGGCTCCGCGCCCCCGGGCTCCGCGCCGCTCCCCGGCTGTCCCCGGGCTGCGCCCGCCGCACCTGCGGGCCGGAGCCGCCGCCGGCTCTCCCCCAGCGCCGAGCTGGCAGCTCGGCAGCACCGCCCGCTGCCCGCGGCGGAAACTCACCTCCATGCGGGCCAGGGGCAGCGAGAGGATGAACGCGAAGACCACGCCGAAATTCATCCCGACTCCAGGCCCCGCCGGCTGCGGGCACATGGACGGCGAGCCCCGGGAGGGAAGCGCTTCCCGCAGACAGCCCCGCGGCCGCCCGGCCTCAGGCATCGAGGGCGCTGCGCGTTCCCATGTCCCCTGCGAGCCGGGAGGAGGTGGGAGAGTCGCAGGAGCCCTTGGAGGAGGACGTGGAGGTGGTGGCGAGGGGAGACAGAAGTAATTCTCGGCGACTCGCCTGCCTTTGCGCTATCTCATAAGCCCGGTGGGAAAAAAATGCAGTCCCTCGGATTTATACACATCCAGAGTCTGGGTCCCCCTTGCCGGGATGCTTCAGTGGTGCCTTTGGCTAGGTGGTCCACATGCTATTCTTCCTCTTATTTTTCTTTCCTTTTAAAAACCTGTATATCTGTAAAAGCTTTTACATGCAGGTAACAATGTCTCAATGTTCTTAGAAGAAGGTGCACAGAATAATAACTAAAAGAAAAAAAAAAAAAAACAAACTTTTCCAAAGTTTGGTGTGAAATCCAAAAAATGAAATCTTCTTCTTTAAGTTGTCCTCTTCTTAAAATGCTCCTTTCCTTCCTTTTGGCCACTTGCTTTTTAGAGAAAAGTTGCCAGTGTACCCTGAATTTCTTCCCTTTACATTAGATTCTGGCTTGGGTGCCTTCTCGTTCCAAGTGTTGGCAGATTGCTTGGACGGGAGGTTTGCTTTGGGTTTGGAGACAGGTGAGAGCAAATGTTTTTGCTCTGGGTTGTGAGTGTGTGTTTGTGTGCATGTGCTGAGCCTTGACAAGCCTCAAAGTGGAGCCACTGGTGCTGCCTCCCACACTCTGTTGGAACAAGAAAGAAAAAACAAAAAAATGCAGAAAAGGTGAAATTGCAGGAGAGGTGAGTGAGCCGACGGGTCTTTATTTTCTGTGAGCTGCGAGAGAGACTAAGCTGGCACTCGAGGCTGCTCCCTTATGAAGGAGAGATGGGTGGAGCATAACTTGCCATCCTCCTCTTGGCTGGGTATCAAGGAACAAATCTAGTGAGGGAGTAGCAGTTCATTGCTGACAAAATTAAAAGTGTGTTAGTTTAAATGATAAATTAATTAAAAATGACTAATGCTGCAGCAACCTGTATAGTGTGGCTTTAATATCACATGAGGAATGGGGACATAAATTCCTACCTCCTCGGCAAGAGATAAGAAGAGAGGAGTTCCCGGCACGGTAGTTTGTTATTTTTTTTGGCCCCAGGTTCTCGCTGTTTCAGTCTGGAGCCCATTTCTCTAAGCTGCACTTGCCTCCTTCCCTGCCCTGCTACATCACTAGCTCCAGGGAGAGAGATGGCTTTAATATCTTACATCTCTTTGTGTGCAGGGAAAAAAAAGAGGCCAGAGAAATTTACACGTTGCTATAAGACAATCTGGTGTTGCTCGTGGCACCCGGAGGTATTTTGCTGCATGATTATCTCCACGATGTAATAAACATCTGAAGGGAAATTAAGGGAGCAGATATTTGCTGTGGGGGGAGAGGGATGGGGAGGGGAAGGCTGCTAAGAGGTGAGTTCAAGAAAGAGTCATATCCTATTGAAAAAATACGCTCTCACGTATGTACGAGTGATCTCCCGGCACTGACTTGCACACTCGCAAAGGACACTCCAGGCACAACCAGGAGGGATCTCTGCACCAGCCTTGTGCAGGCTCGTATCCACCAATACATTCCTGCACCGTCATGCACCGCAGGCGCTCAGCAGGCATTCGCTCTGAATCCCAAGCATCTTCCCTGCTTTTTCTATGCTACGCACACGCTTCTGTTCGAGCCGCTCGCATGCACAGCTACGTGCAAATTTCGTCTCATTCACACATCCCTGGGCATCCATGTGTTCTCCTTCACTCTCACCCTCTCTCTTCCCTTCTCACATACATACACCCACTGGCATACTGGTGGCCTCATCTCACAGCATCACACATGCTCCCTTAGATTCTCTGGGCGTCTGCAAGTCTCCTGCAGCCAACCCCGTCTTGCACCAGCACTCCCATATGCACCATCCAAAGTGTTCAGGTGCAGGAGGAGCAGCCACTGGAACTGAGCAGCAGGCAGCCCCCGAAATGTTCCTCTGTAGCAGGCACCTGACAGCATCTCTCAGCCTGGCTAGCTATGTCCCTGAACCTGACTTTGGTCTCATGGATGTGAGTGTTGGTCAGGAAGCACAGGGAAACAAGGAATACTGGGGGTCCTCCATATAGCTATCTTAAAATAGCCTGGGTCCTCTGGGGCAGCATGTCAAGGTGCTCTTGGGTCACAAGGGATCACCTTTGTTCACCCTAACCCAGAAGGAAAGTGGGCGGATTTCTCCACATGTGGGGAGTTGGTCAGAGCCATGTCAGCTCCAAAGCCCAGGCCATCTGGGGTGCATGACTGTGGGGATAAGAACTGTCCTGGAGTCCCTCAAACCAAGTCTCAGGTGGCTCGGTTCCAATGCTGGAGCTCAAGGGGGGAGGAAGAAGAAATGCAAGGCATACCTTTGCTCATTTCCACCGCCAGAGACCTTAACAAGACTTTATCTTAGATGCTCCAGCCATGTTAGCCCTGTCCCACCCTAAATTCCTCAGGACAGTCTTAGAATTCCCGTCATTCTCCATCCTGTCCTGCCAGCAGTGTACCAGCCATTTCGAGTGATGATAATTTGACTCTAACTCCCCAGCAGTGTGGAGCTGCAACCCTTATGTCCACCTGGGTGCTGAAACACCTTTAAAAATCTGTACAGGGCTTCAAACAAAAGGTTTTAAAAGGGCCTCAGTCCATCTCACCTCTTTCCAGATGGCACCAGCCAAAGAAGTGCTGTAGCCTTGGGCTCCTTAGCAGTCAGCAGGGAGAAAGGTGAGGATTTGAGAAGTCCTTCTGTCTCTGTAGAGGGATCTGAGGACACCTGGGTCCTGAATACCCATGACCCTGTTACGTGTTTAAGGTTCCCAAGCGGTCAATGGAGGTGCCTTTCGAGGATTTTTGCCCTCACGTAAGCTGGTGTGGCTCCACCACCTTCATGCCACCTGTGTGAGGAGTCCCCCACACTGTAGTGGCTGCCTGGCCAGGACAGAACAGCCTGCGTGTGGGAGGGCTGATCAAATTCCTCAGCAGGGAGAGATATTGCTGCTGGAGAGGAGAAGGTCTCAGCAGAAAGCTAGCAGGGACTGCTACAAATTTCTTGCTTGGTAGCAACAAGAGCTGCTGCAGGGCCTGATTTTGGGTGAGATATGTGTGGTGTGCAGTTTTTTGTTGTCGGTTTTTTGTTGTTGTTGTTGTTTTTTGTTTTTGTTTTTGGTTTTTGTTGTTGTTTTTTTGGGGGTTTTTTTGTTTAATATCCGGCTCTGTTACATGCTAGCTGGGATAGAAATAGAGCTATTTATTTTCATGAGGATGATGCTGGGCAGTTTTTAGAAGCTTGACATCAGAAACAAAAAGCTAATCCCAGTTGAACCTCCAGACAGCAAGGAAGAGGATGTTTGGAATTTGACTAATCATCTACCTATGACCCTGCCTGGAAATAGAGCAAAGTGATACTCAAGCTGCTCAGGCTTCAGTGGTTTTTCCCTACTCTTTCTGTTTTATGACAGGGACAGATTTTTCTCTAGTGATGTCTTTAGACTGGCTGGGTCAGTCTCACTGGCACCAAGTTCGATAGGGGTACATGCACCCAAAACTGCTGTGCCTTGATTCTGCTGGGGGCTCCTTTGATTCTCTTACTTCTGTGAAATTAGTTTGACATCTGTCCCACAAGCCCATAAAACTAATGGGGATGACTGGATCTCCCCCACACCTGGGCTGTCAAGGCCTGCAGGGCTATTAGTGTCCCAGATGTCATAGGATAAGAGTTTGAAACCACCATGGCATATACTGGGAGGTATTTTAAGGCTACATGAAGCATCGGGACCATAAAAATGTCCCATTAGAGCATTGTGACTTGACAAGACCTGGTTGCAGCTGTGCTAGCTGGCAACGGCCCTGCAGACAAACCACAAGAAAACCAGATTTCCTAAGAGCCTGCACCAGGATTTCTTATTAAAACACTTTCACCACCACTACAGCTCTCAAACCTGCAAAGAGCTGAACTCATCTCCCTGATTATTCTCTTATCACTAGGGAGGAGAGCAACACGTGTCTGAGGACAATAGGCAATTCCTTGCTGCAAGGCTGCTCTCCCCTCCTCTCGTGTTGGTGGAAAAAATGATCATACTAGCCACCGTCCACAGCGGCATGAAGGGGGGGTGATATATTTTTTTAAATTTATTGCATTTTTTTCAGAGGGGGTAGAAAATTATGAAACAACAGGAAGAAAAACAGGACTTACAATGGAAAGCAAGACTCAGTCTGAACAGCTGAGGTGTCTCAGCCTCTCCATGATGAGTCCTATTTTGAAAACAATCAATGGAAAGAGATTAAGACGTGTTGACAGCCAACGTGTAGTCAGCCCGCCCACTCAAGGTATCTAACTTAGGTGTTGCTGCTGCTCCGGTCTCTAAGTTCAGGAGAAGGATGAGCAATCCCTACGCCCACGCCATGGGGCTGCCTCAGCCATCAATGGAGGGGAGACGCCGCGGCACCGAAAAGAGGCACCCTGGAGTAAGTTTTACACCTCGTTTACACCCGGAGATCCATTCTGTGTGAGAGCTGGTTTTACACCGCAGCCCCCGGCGGAGTGGGGTTTATCCCGACTATCCCAGGTGATAAGGACAGGGTCGTTGTGCGTTGCTCACCCTGTGTTTTACAGAATTTTCCCCAGAGGTGCTGACATGCCAGCTGCCCCGACCTCCTAATGACTGAATTCAGTTTAATGGAGAAAGAAGGAGGAAAGGAGAAGAGACCGAAGGAAAGAGACAGGCAAGGAGCTCGGTGTTTATGTTTGGTGCTGGCGAAAGGCAGAGCCTCAGGGTATCCAGGGCTTGCATAATTTGCATTCCCGCCCCTGGCACTGGCAGGGAAAATGCTTTCCAAGGATGAGTAAAATCCTGACAGAGCCAGCAGCTCCAGGGGAAAGGGAAGGTGTCACCTGGGGAGCAGGCGTTTGATGGGACCTGCCAGGCTTTCCCTGGGAACCACCCCCCTCTGCCTGTCTCTCTCCGCCAGAGGGATTCCCCCAGCCCCTCACCACCTCCTTCATCTCACCCATTCCTGGCAGAGAAGAGAGGATGGGGAAGGGGGACGAGCATGCAGACACATGCAAAGGGCAGAGCCCAGCCCGTGACAACGGCGGAGAGGGAGAGGGCTCCTGCCGACTGTGCCTTCCTGCCCCGTGCTTTGAGATGAAGGAGAAGGCAAAGGCATTTCACATCTCTGCGGATGTGCAGCTCGAGCAGGATTCAAAGAGAAAAAGCAAGGCTGGGGGGCACTGATTTCCCAGCACTTTCCCGTGTGCACACACGTTCCTGCATCAAGCGGGGAGGAGGGGATGCAGCCTTCCCTGATCATACTGCCGTGTATTTCTCCCCCACCCCAACCCCCAAGTTTAGGGTAGAAGGGAACAATTTCCTTATACTGGCAACCATCCATTATGTCTATGGATCTGCTCCCCACCCCATTCCCCCTCTCTTTCCTGTTTTGATGGAAGGAAAAAATGTTCTGCTTTCCTTCTTTATTTTTCCAGACTGGTGAATAGCACTCGAAAAGAATTTCTCTCCCTCCCCCCTTCCCCTCTCCCAGTATAATAGATATATACATATGTGTGTGTGAATACACCACACATTGCAGGTCATCTGTTGTTTTTCAAAAGGCATATACTATTTTTGTTTCCAAATTGATTAGGTGGGCAGCGGTCCCCCTTTCCACTGACACCACCCCAAACACTGCTTCCCCTGCCCTCGCCCTCTGCCACTCACCGTGTCCCCATCCTTTGCCCCTGGGTCCACAGCAAGCGGCGGTGGCAGTGGCAGCAGCGAGAAGGAAGCTTTGCTGAGCTGGAGTAAAAATAGCCCCAGCAGTTACTCAGCTCAGAACGTAACATGACTCATGTGAAACGAAGATGAGGGTCGAAAACCAAAAGCAAGCGGCTCTCCTCCCCCCCCGGCCCCCGCCACCTGCTGTTGCTGCTCACAGAGCAAAACTCACTCAAAATGCTCCTCGCTGGGGATCAGGGCATCAGCCACGATGGAAAGCATCTCTTGTGCTACCTGCAAGAACTGGTCCTCTTGCCTGCACCCATCTGGTGGTACTGACACCAGCAGCAGGCAGATTTGGTGATGCTGCGGCTGACTTTCAGCTCATTTACCTCCCTTAAGCTGCGGGCCCTGAGCAAAACTGACATCCCACCGACACAGTGGGATGAAACGCTCTGCAGCGGCACTCCTGTACCAGCAGCTGGCTCGCAACAGCACAAATACAGCACAAATACGGCCAGGCACCCCAGTAAGCTGTGCCTGCTGTGGCCTGAGCCTGGAGAGAAGAGTGAGGTCCTGCCCACCCACAGCCCACCCTGCCCCTCACACCTGTCACTGGGCAGGGTACCCGCCATGCCCCGTGGGGGACAGCTTGCTCCCTGGGGTGGGTGGGAGAGCAGCACGCCTGGCCTGGCAGGAGTCAGGCTGCTGCTATCTTCTGGCCTGTGTAATAAAGGAGGGAGTTTAAAAATAGACTTTGAGCTGCAATGCCGGAAAGGCGCTGAGACGTATAGAAAGTGAGGCGTACAGAGCAGGTGTGTATTTATCCTACACGCCCTGTGCCTGGTGTCCTGCTGCCGCAGGGACCTGTCCCAAAGCAGAGGCACCACTCGCCTCTTACGGGTGCCCGCCTGGCCTGTGAATGCAGGGCTGAGGGGGCCCTGAGCTCTGCCTCACAGGTGCCAGAGCTGCTCAGAGGTGCCCACCCACCACCCCATCCCAAAGCCATTTGGAACTGTGGTACATGCTCCTCTCCCCCATGCCAGACTAACATGATGTGTGGCTCCTCCACCCCCCGTATATCCAGACAAAGTGGCATCTCTCAGGACAAAGCCTTTCAATAGATCCCCTGCCCTCTGCCCTCTCCTGAACAATGAGAAATCAAGGAATATTGTCCGAGCTGAATAAAAAGATCTAAATTTAGAGTGTCTGATGTGTTCTTGGTTTCCTGCCATAACTCCCCTCCTCCCCGTCCTCTCTCTTCATTGCATGCTTAGCTTTATGCACAGAAAGGTTTCTGATGGGGTGAGATCACCACCAAGACCCTGTCTCCCCAGTGATGAGACAGAGGGGAATTCCAAGTTTGACTCTAGTCTCTGTTTTTGTAAGACAGGGAGGAGGGGTGCACACTGGCTTTTTCCTCACTGGCTTAGATGTGCAGAAAAGGGAGGGAAACCTAAGAGGAAAGGAGAGAGGAAACTTTCTCTCCCACTTCAGCCTCCTCATGTCATGGCCCTGACCTGCCCTAAACACTGTCCATATGTTTCCATCTGCTCATGACACCCTCTCCTACAGCTCTGCCACGGCAATTCCTCAGAGCAGTACTTCCCCTGTGCTGTTCTAGCCCGCAAGACTGTAGGACCCTCACTGTCCTCCCACTTTTCCCAAGCAGACCTGGCCAGAAGCAAGAAGGTCAGAAAGAACAAATAAAAGCAGAAAAAAGCCTGACACAACCCCCAGAAATGCCCAGAGGGGAGGGAGAGGAGGGGTGTTATCCAGCAATGTACTCCCGATGTTTAAACAAGGGACTCCCTTGGGTTCATGCCTGATAAGTCTGGGTGTCAGGAGAATCTATTAATTTGTTTTCTTTTTTAAACAAAATGGCCTTCCCATAACCGCAGTGAGGAGGGAGCCAACACCTCCTGACAAATAGACATCTCTTAAGTGCACACATGGGAATCCTTTCAGCCTTGCTCCTGGAGAGGAAAAAAGCCTAGACTGCATACTGACCACATGGCTCAGTGTCAGTGGAAAGGGAAGCATAGGCCAGCAGCATTTTCTGCACAAAGATGGACACTTTGGAACAGCTAACTCAAGCTTGCCAGCATGTCTATGGGGTGTCTGGAGGTCTTTTCCAATAATGGAATCCAGGCAGGTGGGCTGTGAGACTGACTCAAAAGCAAGGAAAACTTTTCTCACCCTCCTTTGGCTTCGAAGAGTGTCTCCCAAGAGCTTCTTCTGACCCTCCCTAGCTTGGTCACTGAGTTGACAAGCAGGTGGAACAGGACTTTGAGGCCAGCCAGGCCCTCCCTGCTGTGCTCTCTTTTCCTGGATGCATAATGTGTCTGGGGAGATTATGAATCTTTTTTCTTACTATTATTGCTAATTTCCCTTTTGCCAAGCATTCAGGGAAAGGCTCTTTAGAATATCAGCACACCAAGTGTGCCAGAGCCGTTGCTGGGACAGGAGAGGGAAGGGAGCAGCACTAGGTGCTCACGGGAAGGGGAAAGCAGCCACAGCCCAGCCAATATAGTGTGAGCCTGCAGAGAAGCCAAGCAGGGCTGGACCCACCGGAGCAGAGAGAAATGCTTCCCTTCTTTCCCTCTCAGAAAGAGTGAACAGCATGTGGGACTCAGGAAGTGAGAGGGAGAGCTGGGACCTGTTTGCTGCTGGAGAGTGAGTTTAGGGCTTATTCCCAGCTTGGAGGGATTGGTAGTGCTGGGGAACGGAAAAGTTCAGGTCTCCAGTTACATGTGCGGCTGCTGCCAGAAGGCATCAGACTAATGGATGCAGCAGGGTGGGAAGGGAAAAAACAGCACCAAGGCCCCTGGAGAGGAGGCTTCCTACCGTGGTCTGGTTTGTCATCAGCAAGAAGAGGGCTGTTCCACAAGAAGGGACGCTCCAGGAGTGACTCCAGCCCAGGTGTGAACCCCCTGCTCCAGGGATAGATCCTCAGAGACAGAGATGGGGCTGGAGATGAAGTGATCCACAAAGCAGGTGTTGAGTCTGTCTAGGAAAACTGGTGAGTAAGCCAGGACAGCCAGGGACAGGAACAGGCACAGATATACCTGCAGCACAGCTGGGGCTAAATGGAGCATAACATCAAGGTGTGTTCTCACACCTCGTGGAGATCTGGGCTCCCTGGATGGCTCCTTGTAAAATGCCCTGGCTGCTGTCCATTGGATAACACACAGTAGGGTCGTGGAACTGAGTGAGGATGGTGGCACAAGACCAGTTTAAGGTCACAGTGTGGGGATAGGGAACTTGAAGCCAGGTTGGGATCATAACTTGGAAGCAGTGCAGACATGTAAATGTGCTTCAGAGACACAGAGATGAAAAAAGACTCCCAGAGGCAGGCAGACATGGGGAGGGGTGCCAAGGCCCCACTGTGGAGAGCCAGGGAGTGGGAGGGGACATGGAAAAGCCAGTGTTGAGAAGCCATAGGGACACAAAAAGGGACGCAGTAGTACCCTAAGGTCACTAGGGAAGCAGTGGGGTGCAAGGTCCATGGCCTTCACCCAAGAAGGGGGCGTGGGTCCAGGTCACACACAGCCCAGGACCAGGCTCCAGCACAGTTTGGGACTGAGAAGAGCTCAGCGCAGGCCAAGCACACCCCCAACATGGTCCCACAGGTGATCAGCATCACCAACGTGACAACAGGGAAAAATTCCAGTCCTGGCCTTAGACAAGTGAAGACACTCTCAGGAGCAGCAGGAGACAGGGCTGAATACAAGGCTGCAGCACAGGTCCAAGATGCATCCTGGAGACCAAGCTACCACCAGCTAAAGACTGGAGTCCACTTAGAACAACCAGTCAGGAAACCAAGACAACTGGGGACGAAGCTAGGCACAGGTACACTGACAACAGAGCTCAGGCCAGGGGTGGGTACCTGGACCTGAGCTTACATGGAACTTACATGGGGTGAGGGTCCCAGGTGAGCCTGCTTGGGGTCATTTAGCCCCTCCAATGTGCTCGTGGCACTGCCAAGCATTAGCCACCCCAGGCAGGGTATTTCCAGCCTCTTTAGGGTGTGGGACCTGCAAATCTGCCCCAGGTGAGGCTCACCAGCTGGGCAGGATATTGATTACCTAAACCAGCCAGAGGGAAAAGAGGCTCAAAAGCCAAGACACACCTGAGCAACATGTAGTCAAGCTGAACTATCCTTGCATGGCCTCATCGTTCTTTTGCTCACTCTCCCTTACTCTCTGGAATGACAACGCAAGATACTGCCTCCATCTCTGTAACCTATGCCAAGAAACTTTTATTTTTAAATTCACAAACAATGACCGAGCAGCTGGTCCAAGGCTTTTTTTTCCCCTTGCTAACAGAGTGGAAATTATATATATATATATTTAATTAGCTCATCGGAGCTAAATTTCCCTTCCCACCATTCTTCATTAAAGGCAGATGTAAAATGACCCCCGACTCCAATCTCTATTGAAGGGGGTGTGACCCCTCGCCATCTAACAGAAGTTTCCAGAGAGCCAGTTTCTCCCATCCTGCCTCTTTGCTTTGTCCAATTGATGGTAGAGAGAGCCAAGAGTTTAAAATGCCATTTTGGCTGCCTCTCTGTTATCTTGGGCAGACGGAGGGTTGAGATACCTCAGAGAATGGAAAAGTCCCGATAAAGGACTGTGGCACCCTCACGTCTTACCAGCCCTTGGACCCAGCTGGGATCCAAAGATGTTTTCTTGCTGTTAAAAAACCCCAAACCTATTTTTTTTTTTAAATACCAGCTGCCTCAAGTTCTGGCTGGACTTGAAGTAAAGCCCAGCCTGCAGGTCTTTAGCTTCTGCACCCAAATATTAGCCTTTCCCTATGCACTGGCCATGTGCTATTCCAGGACAACTCTCCTGACCTCGGAAGAGGGGACTGCCTGCCACCTTCATGCACACCATGCTGCCAGCAGCGCCAGCAGTGCCAGCAGAGGACCAGCAGTGCGTGGTCACTGCATGGGGACTGTTTAACACAGGTGCATGCATTCAACCCCCGTGGGGCACAGCAACGGCATACAATATTCTCTTCACACCTCTGAAAATTGTGTTGAAACCTGTAAAACCCTGTGCTTTCTTGCTGCTCCCCCTCAAGATATTCTCTGAAGACATTGCTTTTCTTCTCCTGGCCCCTTTCTTGAGGAAAGGTACTGGACTGACTGCCCTGGTCCCTAAAGTCCAGAAGTGGCAAAAGTAGCACACGTTCCCTTTTTTCCACCCTTGCCAACCTGCCCAGATATTTGTGTGAGCAGCAGAAGACAGAATTCATGGCACACATATCCTGTACAACCACCGCTCCTCACCTTCAGAAGGGCCTTGTGCTCCAAGGTTCAACAAGACCTCCTCCTTTCCACTGAAGTGGCCAACCAGAGATACCTGAAACATGGGTTTTGCTACCTTTGCTATATCTCAATCTTTCTGCCATTCTACTTCTCATTCTCTCCCTTCTCCCCACAATTATTTATGACCTGGATCTGGATTTGTCTTAACTAAGCAGAAAATAATAGCATGATGGATGCTTCTGGCATCTTTGTGTGCCACAGTGACCTGGATTTGACTCTGAGCCATTGGTGGTGGTTGGCTCTTGCTTGGAGAGGTGTCCTCCAGGATTTTGAGATGAACAGTCACTAGATGCATATGCTGTGAGTTAGACCCCTCCAGATGCCCCAGACTCCCGTGTCAATCCGCTTGGCATAGGTCAGGACAGGACATGCCAGATGGGCTGTTTTGGACCTGGCAGTAAGTCTGTGCTTCTCTGCATTGCTGCAGACCCATACTGGGAATGCCTCAACGTTTGGGAGTTGTTTGATCACTGCCTTAATCTCCTTCAATGTTTGAGCCACAATAGAAGGTCAAGACAGACGTAAAGGCCGGCTCCTGCTGCTGCTTCGGAGTGACTGCGAATAGGTCGGTCTTATCTCAAGAAAACACAGCTCTAGGAATGGCATGGACCCTCTTGTGCACCTGTCTGGCTTCTCCTTCTCCTTCTCCCTCCCTCACTCGCTGCAGGACCCTCTGCAGGGCTGCCAGGCCTGCAGGAATCTCAGCCATGCCGGTCACACAAAGCCCTCTCCAGTGACAATGGTTCCTTCCTTCCTTCGTTCCCCCATTCCTCCTTCCTTACCCCTATTCCTTCTTGCACCACTGCAGCTCTCACACGTTCCCAAAGTTGCTCCCAGGGGTTTCCAGCAGCTCCTGAGCAGAACCCCCTTCCCGCCCTCCTCTCCCTGCACGGCTGGCCACAGCCGTGCAGGGGCAGCCAAGGGGGTGCTTCTGGGGAGAAGAGGTGTCACCACGATGCAGCTCTGTTTGGGAACAGACACATTTACATCTCTGTCTGTGACTGAGGGTGTGGTTTCAAAAACTGGCGCAAGTCACTTGGAAAAAAGCTTCTGGAGAAAGCAGCTCTGCCTTCTCCCCTCTTCTTCCAGCTGTGCATTCTCTTTTTATTTTAGATTTTTTCCCCCTGGTTCATCCATTTTGCAGGGATTGTTTTCAGCCTGATCAGCTCCAACTTGCCCCCCTGCCATCTGCTCGCTCATGCTGACACAGGAAGCTGGAGAAGGCATGGCCAGGCTGGAGGAACCAGTCCCTTTGCTGTCAGCAGAGGCTGAGAACGGCTGAAACCAATCCAAAATCCGTTTGCTCCCAATCCCTCTCTCTTTGTACTGGGAAGCATCTCCACAGTTATGTGGGATATATGTATCTGTGGCTGTGCCTCTGAGCAAAGGATGCTCCACGCCTCTCCAGAAGGCCACATAAGTGTGCGCAGGGAGATTTTTGCCATATAATTTCTTTCGTGAGAATGGATGCCATGCAAGTGACTTGAAGGTTCTCTATGGACTCACAGATGTCACTATATGGGACACATGGCCTGTGGGATTATCCGTGTTCCTTATGTGAGACAGCCATACACAACTTTGCCTTTTCCTTGCCCCCACGGAGTTTGATGGGCCTGGAGTTGGGAATCAAACCCACACAAGCTGCTTTGTTCTTCTGGGACTCAACTGAGGGAAGCGAGTCTGGAAGAAGCAGCAGGGTTGCTATAACCCACTCTCTTCTCCCCCTCCTCCTCAGCCTGTTTCCTGACACAGTTCCTATATAGGACAAGTTTCTGTTGCAATCAACTCTTAGGTTAATGAAACCCTGAATTAACCCCCCTTTTCTCCCACCTCTTCAGGGAAACTGCCCAGCAGGCAAAACCAATTCTGGGTATCTGTTCTCTGCTCTGAGGGAGGGACATTCCCAAGGACATGTGTGGGAACTCAGGCTGGAGTGGCCTGCAGGTCGAGGACCAGGTGATAAGGACATTTAAACCTTTAAACCCCACTGCACATAGGAGCAGAGGGACATTTACCACTTTCATGGAGGATGGTAGAAAGAGAGGGAGGGAGAGGGAGGCTTGTGTACTTAGAATTCCTTCATCCAACAAACAGTAACCCCCAGAGCAGCAGCAGATAAGGGGCAGTGAGATCTTTCAGACATTGACAGCAAGGTGTTCGCTGGCCCCAGGCACACCAGTGCTTCACTGGTGGTCTGAAGGGCAACTTGACTGACTGGCTTGGAATGAAACACTGGATTTGGATTTGGAGAGAGGACAGCCCCTTCCTTCTTGAGCTTTTCTATCAGATGCAGGGGGACTCCAGCTGTTGGCTTAGCCAGGGGTGGTGAGCACATTTAAAACCTGCCTATGCTGGACTGATCGGTCCATTTTTCCAATATGGTGTCTTTCCCCATTTAAAGTTGGCACTGAGGTTCCTGCCTAACTCTACATGTTTCCAGAGCAATTTTTTTTACCTTTAGCACTGATGGAAATTACCAATCTAAAGACTTCAGTACATTAATACCATGTATGTGTTTTCCTGCCTCTTCTTCCGGATCGAGAGGTTGCAGTTTAGCTTGTGGCAGGGCTAGCAAAGTCTCTCTGCCTGTGATGTTCATGCAGGACACTGAGGGAGCAGGCCTCTGTCTCATTTGCACTTTTACTGCATCCTAGATCTGGAGTGATGCTGACCTCCTTCTGCTGAGGGACTGGGCTTGTCAGGAGCAAGGTATTCTCTGTTTTAGCTCTAGGCAGGGATAGGGCAATGGGTTCTGAATCATAAAGACCTGTGATTTTTGCTGAGAGGTCGTGCTGGATAGGCATGTCAAACTTGTACTGATGTTTCTGTAAAAATGCAGGGAAGCTGGAAGGAGCCTGGGGGTGGGACCATGAGTTATACAGAACAGATCCTTTGGTCCTGCCCGGCACTAGCACTTTTAGCATCAATGGTAATATTCATCATCATCATAGCATTCAGATAGCAATTTCCATCTTGCAATTGCTGTGTGTGCACTGACTCATTTGTTTTCTCTGGTGAGACAGGAAGGAATTGTTAGCCCTTGGCTAAGACGTGGGGAAACAGACATCCCAAGCCCTGCAGAGAGGGTCAGGAGTGGGGTTGAGTTGATAAAATGGTCCCTGCCTTCTAGCTCCACATTCAAAAGACTCTGTGTGAAAAGTGCCTACTAAAACACAGCTACACTGTCATGGTACCCCAGCCACAAAGGACTCGGTGAATCAAACTGTGCATCTCTCCCAAACTATGCGAGAAATTTTTTTCCCTAGCAAAGCTGTTTTGGTGCATGGCCACACGGGAAAGATTTTACCGCTACTGTGAGCTCCTAAAGTCCCGTTCTGGGCTTTAATTTCTAGTGCTGAGGTTCTGGCACCACGCAGTGGGACTAAAGGACTAAGAAGCGTATCTAACCATGGAGCCACGCATGTGACGCACAGGCCACCGAGCGCCATGAAAGGCAGGCTCACGGCTAAAGCCCTTTTCCCAGGCCAGCCTCCCCCGCTCCCAGCTGTGCCGGGCAGGACTCTTCTTGCTTTTGCGATGGGACCATTGCGTCTGTGGCTCTGTGTCATTGCTGGCCGTGCCTGCACCGAGTCAATAGCAGCCATTGTCCTGGGAAAGGTCACCCGAGCAGGAACGCAGACTGCAGCGAGCGTGGAGGCTGCGGCTGGAACAACTGAGCATGGGGAAGGGAAGCGGGGGCAGAGGCCAGAGGGGGATGAGGGGATAGAAGGGGCAAGGACATCGGAGAAGGTCTGGGTTGCCTCCTGCTTGGGGGAGGTTTTGTGCCTGTACGCAGCGAGGAACTGGCCGATTTCCACAGGGTTAGGCTTGCATTTGTGTGGGCAGCACCTGGACACTTGTTGGGAAATATCTAGCACCATAAAGCTCAGAGCTTTCCTTGGCAATCTGCTTTTCCCATAGCTGGCTGTGCTTTTCTCTTCCCATCCTGAACGGAGCGCTTGGAGGGCTCTAATGACTTTAGCACCACACCTACAGCCGACATCACCTAATCTCCTCTTACACGTCTCAGTCCCCAGACAAGTGCCGTGATTTACTCTGTCTGACCTCCTGCTGTTCCACGTAGTGAAGGAATGTCTTCTGCACAGGATCCCATCACCTTTACCACCTTTATCATCTCAATGAAGTGCTACGTTCATAGTGCCAAGGATTTTTATGCCTGCTGAGCAAGACCTTCACTCCCTGGCCTGTTAACATTGGGTCATTTGTGCTTCTTTCTGAAGCTTCACAAAGAAAGCAGGGCTGGAGCCATTCTGGCAGTCATTTCCTTTCCCCCCATCCCAGCTCTCTGGAAAACACAGTGGAATTTCAGTAACAAATACTCCTTCAATTTCACGTTCACGTGTCTGGGTGGTGAGTCCCACCCTGGTTTCTGAAACCCAGGGTTCACCAGCCCAGAATGGGTGTCTGCCTCACCAATTCCTGTGAGGATATCCATGAAACCACTCACAAAGTCAAAGCAATTGCCAGCATTTTTTCCTAATCTATTCATAGTTCTGTAGGGTTTTAGTCAATGCTCTGGAAGCATATGCCATTGGGTGATCATCTTGCATTTGAACAGCTGCTAATCTCTGCAAATTTGCATTCACCGGGTTTTTTTAGTCTCCTCGTTAATCTCAAGACATTTGGTTTTGGGGTTTCTGAAACAAGTATTTTTTAATTTTTGAAAGCAGT
This sequence comes from Brachypodius melanocephalos, assembly GCA_013398615.1. Classification (NCBI taxonomy): domain Eukaryota; kingdom Metazoa; phylum Chordata; class Aves; order Passeriformes; family Pycnonotidae; genus Brachypodius; species Brachypodius melanocephalos. Next base: position 3,566,451 of record VZSR01003524.1, on the reverse strand, counting down.
TCTCATTATCAGAGGGATCACCCTGGGACAACCATTCTCCAGGGAGAATAAAACAGAGATAAATTAGAGATGCATTTAATTTTAATTCATTTAACATGCCCAGGATGAACTGGGGGGTGGGCAGGGCAGCAGGCAGGGAGAAAGGAAAGTGAGAGCAGTTTGCCCCTGGGTACCTCTTGAGAGAGCCTGGCTCATTACGTTATTAGACATTCTCGTTTAGGAAAGATCACAGACCTGGGTTTTGCCCCAGACCCTGTGGAACCTCGCTGTGCCCCTGGATATGCCTGTAAATCTCCACGAGGCTCCTCTGCTTTGGGATCCTTCTTCACAAACTATAGCCTCCCAACACTCTCCATAGCCTTCCTCTGCAAACCAGGGGAATAAAGAATAAGGGGGCAAGCAGAGCTGCTCTTCCAAACTCTGCCTGCAGAAGGGGGTCCACCAAAGCAAGCTGCCAGCAGCAGACCCTGCTGGGAGTGCAGAGTTCTCCACTTGCATGGAGCTGGTAAAATCTCCAGAGCCTGACTGCCGCTGGCTGAACCTGCTTGAACCTGCTCCTGTGCTCTGCCAGGCTTCTCTACATTGGCACCGTCTCCTGCTCCATGAAAAAACAAGGGGACTTTCCCAGGCATTCTCCTGTAATGGTACCGAAATGAGGCAGCTCTGAGAGCGGACTGTTCTCCGCTACGAGTTTCCCTCTGCCTTCCCTCGGCCTGACTCTGCAAGGAGCCCTGGTGGCTGTAGTTTTTGGGGTCAGAGTCACTGTCTTTGGCTGATATCTTCTTCAGGCTCCAGTTATGATTTCTGATCAATTTGATTCCAGATCAGCTTGTCAGCCACGGGCATTTCTAAACTCTCAAGTCCTTCAAACATGTGGTTTTTTTGAGACACTTCAGTTACCAAGAAAAGGGTCAATTGCAACATGCAGCATGGTAAAACAGAGTGGAAATATTTGCACTTTCTTTGACTTTGTCGCTACAAAGATTTTCTCCCCCAGCTCTGTGCTGAACAGACTCTTTTATTTTGATTGATTTATGACCACTTCATTGGAGGTTTGAGTACCTAAAATCCCTAAGGCACTGTCAGAAAAGGACAAAAATTAAGCAAAATTAAATATTTTCTTCAGTGTATTCATAATCCTGGGATCCTGTTGCCAAAATGAAGTGGTTTAGAGTCATTTGAGATGTCTTAGGGTATGTGAGACACATGAAGGGGGCTGGCAGATCTGCCATGGAAGTCACTGTAGCCCAAGACCGTCTGGAGTAGCAGCTGGAGGCCAGGCAGGATACACTACTGCATCTAAAATGAAACTGGAAACCTGTATTTGGGCAACTGCATCAAACCACAGCTGAGCGAGTTGTGAGCGTATCCCCGAACTCAAGAGCAACCACCTCAGGATGAAGACAAATCTGAGAACTGAGTAAGTGTGGCACTATCAAGCCTTGCAAGCACTCTGTCTTCTCTGCCAAATCAAATCCGGTTCTTGCACTAACACTGAATTGAGCTGCTTGTCAGATCTGCCACAAAATAATTTCATCCTCGCTCAGGCTGGCCATCTGTTCTCTCTTCAGATTCACATGATTTTATGCCACCACTCTGTAACCTGATGATCAATAGCTTCACCATTTCTGGCAGCTGGTGTGCTGCATAAAATCTTTCCCAAGCGCTCTCCTTACAAGGATGGGTGGAAAGAGCCTTGAGATCGCACGATAATGTTGACCAGCATTTGTTCCTGCCTCTGCCAGAATGGAGCATGGGTCTCCTTCACGCCTGCCTCTCCCTCGCGTGGTGTCAGGGACTATTTCAGTTCTTCTGCCTGCTGGACCTCACTGCTACAGGGGCATCCAACCACCTGCTGCTGCCTCCTCCCACCCTCAGCCAGCGAGCCTGACCGGCTCTCCTTCTGTCGGAGGGTTGGAGGGTTAATTGCTTTAGGTCACTGTGTAAGCACCCTGAGACTTGCTGCAGGGCTGATAAGAGCCTGAGCTTTGTTACTCAGCCTCAGTTACCTTTTGTTGATCGAGGCTGCCGTGGGTCGTGTCACCGTCGTGCGGCTGGGGCCAGCAGGCATTGTCTGTTCTGTCACCCGAGCGTGTGCTGGGAGCAGCATGAAACCACGGAACTCCCAAAGCAAGGCAAAAGGCTCTCAGTTACCTGGGGGTTGTTGTCGTGTTGGATGAGGGTCGCAAAGCCCAGAGGTGCTGTGGTGGATACTTGGTAAGCGCAGAGGTTCAGACATGGCAGGGAATCTGTGCCTAAGGATGTCTGGTGAGCTGGGGGGCCGGGAGCCCTCATCGCATCCCCCCACGTGGATGGGAGTAGGGAAGGAGAGGCCCCCTGAGGAACAACGGAGCATTGAGCTGCTGCCCTATCTCTCCAGGGGGAGGGAAGCGGAAAGGTGATAAGAACCCACTCAGGTAAGGAATTCCTTCTCAGTTTCCCCTTTTTGTTTGCCTTTCATCAGAGATAATGTGGGTCTTGGGCAGCTTACCTGGATGCTGATCTGCAGCAGAAGGGGCAGACACTTCTGGACCTATCCCGCTGGACACCTGCCACTGTCTCTGGTGGGTTCCCACAGGAGCCATCCAGCCATGGCCCCTCTCCTTCCCCACCATCCGACCCGTGTCCTCGAGTCCACTTGCATGACATCCCATTGATTTACATCCTGTAACCTGAGGAGCAATTCGGAAAAAGGGAACCAGATTATGGGCAGTAAAGCTGAGGCTGATAAAGGTGGCAGACTATTTGGGTAGCATTTCACAGCACAGGCACTAACTTCCTGAGAGGGAGCAGGAGCATAGGAGTGCCTGCCCATGCCATCCCCAGCCTGGACTGTGCAGGTTTTGTATGGCCAGGCCATGACCTTAATTCTCAGAGGCCCTGAGTCTATCTCCTGCCCCCACAGATGTGGTGGGTTTGAAATGAGCAGAAGACAGGCACAGAGAAGCAGCACTACCAAACCGTAAGTCACTTCTGTAACTATGTGAACAATCTCCAAAAGCAGAGGCTGATTTCCAGCTGCCTTTTCTAAACCCAACCACTCTGACTGCTTAGTCCAATCCCCTTTGTCCTCTGCATGACACAGCCCAGAAAATCTTGCTTGCCGAGCCTTTTCCCCAGCCCATGTTTTTGTGGCTGTGGTGCCTCCAGTGACCAATCCTTGCAATGTGACACTGAGGAACAAGCATGTTATAGGGGCCCTGGCAAGTGGGAAGAAGATGGGAGACTTGCAAGCAGTCAGACCCAGGGTGGCTCAGGCCAGTTTTCTGAAGACAGGCTCACCTGCACGGTGCTTGGGAACCCCAGAGCAAGACTGGACTTACCTCCTCAGCAGATGTGACTGACGAAGTTTGTCTGGAGATTTGGGCTGTGGTGGTGCCCCAGCTACACACCTTCCTGCCTACACCCTCTTGACAAGAGCCAGGACATCAGTCACTGAGTCTGGCAACTCGAGAGGGGTACTCTGCCAGCCTGAGGTGGGCACAGACATCCAGGCCAGGGTCTATCCATTGGTGTGAAGAAGCAAATGAGAGAGAAAGAAAAAAAAAAAAAAAAAAAAAAAAAAAAAAGAAAAGCCTAGGTGATGGAGAAAAAAGATCAAAGCATGAAGCTGGTGTTTTATCCTTGGCCTGGACTAAAACCTTTGGAGCAGGAGAGGGATCCTTACTCTGTCCAGAGGAAGCTCTGGGAATGTCCCTTTGGTGCTGGAAAAAATCACAATTTGAATTCAGTCCTTTTAGGAAGCGACTTCTTAAACACAGCTCCCAGTGAGATGGCTTGGAGATTTCTCTGTCCCCTGGGACCACTGATCCTTGTCACTCAGCGATGGGTGAGTGACACCACCCCCTGTGGTTCTGTAGCTGGGACACATATGCTGGGATGCCCAGGGATGAGCTTCTGGTCCCTCAGCTACCCTGGCCTCTGATTCATTCCTGCTGTTTGTTGCCAGTCCTTGCCAAAGGGAAGGCTGAGGAGAACATGGGAAGAGAGGATGACTCATCCTTAAAGCCCAGGTGGCTGTCCTAGCTGAGGGACACCTGAGGGCTTCCGGCATCACAGGAAAGCGATAGGAAAGGCAAACATTCCCAGAGAAGCCATGCAAAATAACGGCAGGACAACAGGGTTTCCCTGCTGCATTGTGTGCCTGTGCATCTGGGGATCTCATCAAGCCCATGTGGCAGTGTGAGCTCATAGCCAGGGTGGGAAGGCAAACCCAGAGCCTTTGTCTGCCCTCAAGTCCTGTCCAGCCATTGCTTTGGCTCCCTGTTGTGCTGCTGGCGCTGGTAACTACTAAATGGCATCGCCCCAACTCACTCGGGGTGGGATGGAGAGGTAGCATGGTCCCCAGGAAGTATATTCCTGAAAGTGCAGGCATTCCTTCACCAAGATCTGTCACCTCCCTGCCACAGCCACCCGCCCATGCCACCACCTCCAGAGACCAAATGCTCAGGGGAAGAGGGGAGGAGACGTGACTTGGGAGAGCAGAGGAGGAACAAGAAGGCGTGGATGAGGGCAGTGGAGATGGCGGTGCAGGCGAGGGAAGCTGGAGCCAGCCAGGGATAGCTTGGGGCTGGGTTTTGGAGAAATAGATGACACGGAGGTGGAACCACTGCTACTGAATACTGTATTTGACCTGGCAATTGAGATAGATCGTACATAAGATTAGAGGTCATGGAAAGTGTATTACAAGTTCTGCATTGCTTTTATTCACTGGAGACTGTTGGAAAAACAAGCAGGAAGGCAGCACAATGGGTCCCCCAGCTACGGACATCTCAGCACACATTTGAAAGACAATGGAGAAAACTATTAACTCCAAGAGTCCTCTATCCTGTCTCCACTAAGATGCATTCCTTGTTTGGCCTGGATAGGAACTAGGGATCAAACAGACAAAGCCAATTAAAAAAAAAAATCTTGTAGAAATTTCTTCAGGGGAAAGAGGGGGTTGGGTAGAGGGGAAGAATGACGCAGCTGCCAGGATTAAGCACAGCCTGAGTAAGGGCCTTCAGCAGATGTTGGCTCGCAAAGGAAGGCAGGTTTGCACATAGCCTGGTGCTGTGGGATCTCTCTATACTGGATATGGAATACTTTGTTTTGGTCTGGCTACTGGCTCCCAGCATCCGCAGCCAGGCCTGCAGAGTGATCCCACCCAGCCACACAGGGGCTCAGGCACTGGGAAGCAGCAAGGAGGGCCCTGGGGACCCACAGCTTCTCTTCTCGCTCTGGCACTTGGCCTTGACTGAAAGGACAAGGTCAGAAGCATGCTTGCTTGAGGTCTCCACAAAGGTCTCTCCAGGAGGGAAATTTGCATCCTGCACCTGTCTTAATTAGAGAGATTATCTAATGAAATTGCTCTTACATCAGTATTCCTCTTTATGATAACAGATGGTGTCTTCCTTTCCCAGTAACCAAGAAATCTGTGCGTCTCTCAAGTTCTGCCACGTTCTTGCTCATGACCACAGCCCCCTCTCTTTGAATAACCATCAGCATTTCACAGGGCTCTACTGCAGATTTTAAGGTTCAAACAGTCTCATTTGTCCATTGGGCGACCGAAGGGACCCTAAGGGGCTGCACCACCTTCCCTGCCTGAGTCCTTCAGCCATAACTTTTCTGCTAGACAAAGGCAGGCCAAGAAGCATGGACACAGCCCCTCAGGCTTCTGACCCCTGTGCTGGCAGGGCTTCCCCCACTTTCCTGAGAAAGCACTGCTGGGTTCACAGTTCCTTGAGCAATGGCAAATTCTTGCTCAGATGGGCAGTGGAATTGGACAGGCTATTGTGCTTGAAGGGTTCAGCATGATGTTCAGGCTGGCTCCTGCTTCCTCTGCTGCTGCAGCACAAGCCTGTTTGCTCTTCCAAACCCCAAAAACTCATCGCATTATCTATATGGCTTCTCACAGGTCAGCAATCTCATGGCTCTGCCATTACACCACCCCTGCTCAGTCTTGACCCATGTTTATCCTGTTTTCTTGGGCTTAGAAGATTTCATTTGCTGCTTCTCATGTTGAAATGAAAGAAAAGGGGCGGAGGAAACCAGCGCTGTAGTCAGAGGGAGGCCGGGAAAAGTGATGGAGCTGGGGAGAGGTTTAGGCAACCTCTCCTGCTGCAAGTGACCCTCTCACCACTGCTCCTTATGGAGCCCTGGGGAGGTACTGTCACATCTTGGCTCTGGAGGAGAGGGGATATCCTTATCATCATTTCTTAAGGTATTTTGGCCAAGCATCCTGTCCCCTCTTCCTCTCCCTGAGTTCCTGTCATCTGCAAGTGACTTCAGCTTGCACAATGGGTTGTTGAATTCAGAGGTATGAGACCATGAGACCTCCTCATGGTTCCTTCTGGCCCTGTGGGCTACTTGGTTAATTTCCTAAGTCTAGAAATAACCTGTTATTTCAAAAGATCCATTCCAACCTTGAAATCAGCCTCCTCAAGAATGCCGTTTTTGTTGTTTTGACTCATATCGCCCCTTCCTGCCCCTGCCTGGAAGGTTTCAGACCCTAATTTAACCGTGGGTTGGTGGGGTGCTATGAGATTGCAAAGAATTGGAGAGTCTACAGTTGAACAGATCCTCCCTAGAGAAAACCAAAGGTTTTGCCATTCCCTGCCTTCCCAGCTTTCCCTCACATATCTCAGCCCTCTCTCCCTCAAGCTTATTTTTGGCATACCTCTATCCTGGGAGGTACCCTGAGCACCTACTCAATTCCCAGCATGGTTGCTGAAAGAGAAGCCTTCCCTGATTTGAAAAGACCCCTGCTCCCGCCTCCGTTCAGCACATGCCGTTGCTGGTCTGCCCTTCCTCTGCACACCCTTCCACGTGTCCTTTCCCAGCCCTGCTCCTGGACACATGTGACAGTCCCAGGCTTGTTCTGCAGTAAAATGTGCCTCCATCCCTGCTCTCCAAGACACCCCAGCTCCTGACTACATCCTACTCCTTGGGAACACCTTATCTTCATGATTCCCAACCCTCCTGAACTTGGCAGCCTCACCCCTCCTCCACCATTTGCCCCAGGAAACACTCTTCCCTATGAAGAGCAGCAGTGCTGGATCCTGCTTCCAGGTCAGCATTTATCCCATGCTGGGCTCCATCCCTCAGAATCCAATACACATCCTTAAACCTTTTGTCTTCTGCATAAACATCTTTGCCCAGACCTTCTAAAGGGCCAGGCAAGAGAGGAAGCAATAGTCTCCAAAGAGCATGAAACCTTTGCGTCACGGTTTTATCCTCTCATCCTTCACGGATGCCGAGAGGTCCAGCTGTGCAACACTGCAAGAGGCAGGGGCTGCACAGGGAGCAACACGAGGTATGCAGGATTGGAGTGTGTGTGAAAGGCCAGGATGTGCCAGTGATAGGTGCAGAGCATCGATTTCCTGCATCCTGAGTCCCCAGTTTCCCACCTGGGTCCCCCAGAGCATCCCACAGGACACCCCACACCTGCAGCATCCTCCCTGTAACTGGAAGCTCATGAACCACCCACTCACCATGGCTTTCCCTGCCTTCCCAGGTGGCCAAGGCCTGCCTGCCTGGCAGAGCTGGGCTTCTGGATTCACATGTGCAGAGTGAATGTGGCCCATCCAGGAGGAAGAGCAGGTGTGGATAAATTTGGAGCATAAGGAGGCGGAAGAGTCCTTGCAGCCTGGAGGAAACCAGCTGCCAGTGCTGGGGTAGCTCAGGGGAGGCAGCAGCTGCAGCAGAGCACAGGGCAACATTGCAGGAGCTGGGGGAGGCTCAAATGAGGAAGTTAGTTAAAAGCATCTGGAGATTTGAGGTCAGGTAATTCCTCATATAGCAGTTCCTGCAGTGCTTTGGGAATGCACAAACAAGGCCTTCCTTCTTCCCAGCTTCCTCCTCCTCACCAGCTTTCCTTTTCAGGAGAGGCAGCCAGCCAGCCGTCTCCTCCCACATTGCTGACTGCATCCCTAGGGGTGACTCACCTGGCCCTTGCTTTACTCCAAGGCTTCCTTCACACACCTCCCTGCCCTGCGACCTGAGAGCCGTGTGGGCACAGGGACATGCCTGGGGCTCACACAGGACAGCAAATGACACTGTCCTGCAGTGGCACAGGGTGGCCAGGCAGCAGCTGGCATGACTTTGGGCGAAAGCTGGAAAGCACCTGCTGGCCTACCAGTGCAGTGGCTGCTATTTTAGGCTGGGAAAGTGCAGGAGAATGGATCTGAAATCTCTCTGCAAAGCTGCAGTGGGCACTCAACCAGGTATCAGCTCCAGCACTGATGAGCCCAAGTGGTGGTGCTATTTTAGGAATGTATTCTTTTTCTCTGCTAGGCTATTTTTGGAGGCTGAGTAGGTACCAAAAGGACCCAGATATGTTGCAGATAAGGGACTGATGACATTTTGACGCTTATGTTCCAGCCACAAACACTGCTCACAAAGGCAGACCCTGGAGGCTGGAGGCACTCTTGGCAGCAGCAGCATCCTGGCTGTGCTGCCCTTTCTGCAGGCAGCAGGGTAGGGGTGCTATAAACTTCCCCCTAGCAGTGCTGTCCCAAATGGTTCCATGGTCCCCAGTGACCCACAGCATCACTCAGCTTCATGATGGCAGAAATCCTCCTCCCTGGCTCTGGAGTAGGCAGTGCACATGCCATGGGAATGGGGTTATGGAAAGGAGGGGGAGGTCTACATCTGGGGGAGCTGGAATGGGCTCTTACTCCTAAGCCACGGATCTGAGATGTGAATGCTGCCCCTTGTAAAAGAAAATGTGTCTTCATTACAGCTTTGGTACACATCCTCTTTTTGGAATTAGGGATATGGGAGCTGGATAGAGGGAATTGCCTTGGCACAAGTGTGTTCAGGAGAAGGCTGTGTCCACTGTCATCACACTCCCTGCCACATGCAAGGCCAGGACTTAGAGATCTCCCCAGCCCAGCCTGGCTGAGGAACTTGCACCCCATAAAGCCTGCAGCTAGGAGACCCAAGGGCTTTGCTCTGTTCTGGAAGAGTGCATTTCCTGCCCCAGAATCACATGGAAGATCCCTTGGCACTTGGGATGCAGCAATCCTGACCTGCACTTTTGAGAGAGGAAGCACATGGGGGCTTCCTTAGGACCTGAAAGGTGTCATGGATGGGGATGAGGACAGGGGCAGCTTGTGACCCTGCCAAGCAGGGGCTCGCATCTCCTTCTGGCCCTGGGTGAGATGAATGCCAGGCCCTTTGACCTTTTTACTCAGAATTTCCTTTTGTGCCTGAGGGACAGAGGGCTTGTTGTGCATGCAAGGCACGGCAACAGCCCCCCTGGCATTTGGGGGTGCCGGAGGGGAGAGTTTTGAGGCAGCGGCGAGGCTGGCGCCCATGCTGCCACCGAGTGCCGTGCTGTTCCCATGGCCACCCTCGCTTTTGGCATACCAGCCAAAGCTTTTGCAGCAGGAGATAGAGTAGAGGACATCCCCCAGGTCACCCTCCCCAGGGCTTCTCCATGGCAAAAACATCAGGCAATGTTAGTTCACGGCTGCCTCCTCTCCTTACCTGGGGACCCCCTGAGGTCTCTTTGCACCCCAAAACTCAGTGCAGGAGGTTGAGCTGGGGGAGATGGAGGTGAAATGTGCTGGAGGGATGTGAGGTGTGCCACAAACTGGGACTTGTCTGGGCTGTCTCCAGTACAAGCCCATGTCTAACTCCTTCTGAATCTCTTTGTTCCCCTCAGTGGCGTCAGCAGCTCTTTGCTCCCTCCAGGAGATGATTCTGCTTCCGTCGCTGGCGTTTCCTGTGTTTCTCCCTGCTCACTCCCGTAGAGCCAGGCAACACCAGCACAAAAACAGGATTCGAGTGGCTGGAGAATTATCCTGATAACAATGACCAAGGAGACAGTCCTCTGGACGGGACCCTCCCTAGAGTCAGACCTCCAAACAGCTCACACCAACCTTTGGCACTCCCTTCTTCCCTGCCCCTGCGGCTACTCATGCACAGGGGAGACTTCAGGCAGGTGAGTGAGCAGCCAGAAAGGGGAACTGCTCCGTGCCAGCAAGTCCTTCCATCCGCACACCTTGGCCATGGTGGCCAGGCAAAGCAGCTCTGACACTGTCCCCAGCTGCTGTCCCCATCAGCGGTCAGCAGAGCCACAAGGTACCATGCCGTGCACTCCCTTGCCAGCCCAGTTCCATTTCTCAGGGAACAGAGCATTTCTGGGGAGCAGGCAAGGGTAATTGCAATCTGTCTTCATTCATTAACAGAGCAGAAGGCAGCTTGGGCTTACAGGCAGGACCGTGGGAGCTAATGCCTGCAGACGTGCTCCCATGCAGCAGCAGGACCTGTGTGTCCACCTCTCCACCTCAAGCATGCCCAAAGGAGACCTGAGATTGCTTAGCATCCCACATGGAGGTATGAAATTCAGGAAACCCCCACTCATGGTCCAAAATGGATCTTGCCTGGATCTTCTGAAGGAAGTCCCATCCCCAGCTGCTAGCCACGACTTCCTGATGAGGAGCTGCTGCCCTCCCAGCACACTGCTGGAGCCACGGGGGAAGCTTTGCCCACCTCACACAAAATTGGCCGGCACAGCTGGGGCAAGGGCAGAAGGGGCGCGAGCGAGCCTGCCTGATGGTGCCTGCAGCAAGCGAGGAAGCACAAGCACAGACTGATCTGCTGGGAGGTCTGGAGGCAGCAACAAGCACCGAGAAGGTGCTGCAGAGCCATAGTACAGCTGGAGTCTGAAGAAGGTGCATCTGCAGCCACGCTCCAGCTTGTTGAACAAGCCGGGTCTGTGTCTGCGCCGCCCTCCCCCTCCCAGGTGCTGGGCTCGTCCCTCACTCAGTGCTCCCTTTGCCTTGCACCGTGGGGACCCGCACACTGGGGGACAGCGAAAACTGACTCTGTGTGCGCCCGAGTGAGACCCCCCTGGCTTATGGCCTGGAAACCTTTCCACTGTGCCCCACTCTAATACAGCATCTGCTTCCCACTGCGGGTCTGGGTAGCTTGAGGGTGGTACAACCCAAGAGAGGTCCTAGAAATTTAAGCAGTCCTGCCTGCTGCAACACCCAGCAAACACCAAACTTGCAGAGCTGATGGAGGGCGCAAGATACTGCCTCCAGCCTTACTGAGCCTTCCAGCCACAGTCCTGACCTTGCTGTCTCAAGGGGAGGAACACCACTGCCCTACCCTGTAGATGCCCAGAAGATGTGTTGGGCCTTGGAGCAACTGGTGGGACCGAGGCCAGCCATAGACAGGAGCTTGTCCTGTCAGGACTGGGGGGTTGTGATTCCTTCATTACCGTCAGTGCTGCTGATCCATAAATTCCTGGCCAGGGAGGAAATCTGAGTTTTGGCCAACACAGGAGGTCTCTGACCAACAGAGGCAGGAAATAGCTACGGTGAGTGAATAAATAAATGGTGCAACTGTAGCTCTGCCTTACATGGTCTTCATGGGGAGTTTTCCTTTGTTTTTCAGGTTGGCTATTTATACCGCAGAGTGTGAAAATGATGCCAGCAAAGCCTCTGCTCCTCACCACAAAGACAACCAGCCTTGAGAATTTTTGCAGGGCTGAGAGATCTCCTTGAGCAGAAAGGTTCAGAGGCTGTTCACAAGGCTGGTGGACCTAGTAGGAAACCCCAGCTGCCGTGCAGCTCCTGAGGAGTCCCCTCTACTTCCACACATCCAGCTCAGAGGGACGGTTGTACCTAACCCATCTAGAATATGGCTCTGCTGAGTAAAATTCCACCTTGCCCAAAATGCACTCATAACCTCTTCCCAGAACATCTCTAACCCCTTCACAGCCTCCCTTTTCTCATTGTCTTTCTCTTCTGCTCCCTTTTTTGTTCTATCCCATTCTCCATTGCAGCCTTTAAGGGTTTTGGCTCCCGCCTGCTCGTCCTGGCAGTGTTGGTCCAAGTCTGCCCTCAAGGACAGGAGAAGAAGGAATGGAGAATTTTCCTTGTGGAACTTTGCTGTTCCCCTTAGAAATCCCAGGAGGTATTTTGGAGAGCCAAACTCCAAGATGGGTCATTCCCATGCCTGCAGGAGGTAAGAAAGAACACTCAGACCAGAAGAGGAAAGTCCACCAAGTTGAGGCAGAGCTTGTTCAGCTGTGGATGGTGGGCAGCAATGGCCATGCTTTAGGAAAGGAAAGGAGAAATAAAACTTTCCTTCCCACCGTGTCTGTCCCCTGCAATTAGGAGTGGCTACAACAAGCCCACACAAGTCAGAGTTGCTCGGTTGCCAGCAAAGCCTCCATGCCCATGGGCAGGGGCGGTCGGCAGGGTGGGAAGGGAAAAGCCAACATGAGTTCAAGGATTGCCGGTGTACTTGAGACAAGAAAAACTCTTTCTGGTGACACATGCATCAGGTGTTTCCAGACGATAACAAAACCTGCCTGAGGTCATCGATATTTAATTAGCAATGAGCTCCGTTAAACATTATCCCAGGGGCAGGAGGGAGGGGAAAAGGTGCTGAATTGGAGAAAGATTTAACTCTTTGCAGAGAAAGAGAAGGAGGAGGGAAGGTTGCTTGCAAGGAGAAAGGGTCTCCATTGTTAGACCCCATCAGATGCTGACACTAAGCTGGACCCAGGAGTGGAAAACCTTTGGGGTACATGTGTCTATTGGGTCTCCAGGGGAAAGAGGTACTTTTTCTCATGGAAATGAAGAGCACTAAGTTTGAAAGCTCAGTGCTCCTGCACCCCAGCAGCCCTGGGGCAGCCAAGCACGGCTGCTGGAGCAAAAGGCTGATGAGCAGTGAGGCCAGTGGCATGTCTGGTTTCCCCAGCAGAGCCCTCCAGGCCTCGGCCACGCCAACAGCTGGAGCACTGTAGTGCTTTCTCTTGGATGGCTGAGTCACAGCCCCACTACCTGTGTGGGTTCACACCTGGGTCCCTGCCCCGCCACTGTCTCCACTGTTTCCTGTGGCACACATCCCATGCTCTGCACGGCAGAGACCCAGCTCTGTACCCTGGGGGCAAGGAGGAGGAGCAGGAAGGCATGGGGGACAATACCGAGGGTTTCCTTTTGGGATGAAGGCTTTGGTTGAAGAAGAAGGGATGCTAAAGGCACGAAGTGGGGGTGGACATGCATTTTGGCCCTCCAATCACAGCCTGAAACCCTGGCATGGTCCAGGAGGAGATGCTGTAAAGGTACCAAAATGGACCGCCCTGCTCTGTCCTTCCCCAGCCACTCACACATGCTGCTCTCTGCTACCTCTGCCCTACAAAATCCCCTCTTGGCTGCCCCAAACCTGACACCCATAATTTACCCCTAGATCGTGGGGACCTGCTGAAAGATTGAGCATGAGCTGTGCCGTGAGGAGGAACATGAAAAGCAGCTGTGTCTCCTGCCCATAGCCAGACTTCCCTGCCACACCAGCAGCCCCACGGTACTGGTCACACCCAGAAAGGCTCCTGCTTGGAGAAAGGAATGGAAACCTCCTTGGGAGTTGGACAGGACAGCACAGCATGGCTTGGGGCATGGTCAGCCACAGCTTCCATGAACTGGCTGGTATCCCTAGGGCCTGCTCAGGCCCAGCAGGAAAACCCCTCTTAGAGAGGAGGCAGGTGAATCTGGACTGGTATTTGCCAGTGGCTGGGTGCCAGGGGATGATTCCACTCTGCCTGGAGCAGAGCCTGGGCGACTGGCCTCTGCCAGTGTTCAGCATCACATCCCTATGGATGCTGCATGCTGCCTCTCCTCCATCTCAGGCTGCAGTGGTGGTGGTCTCCCATTGCTGAGCACCTGCGAGGGATCCCCAGAACAAAACGGCCTTTGGTGGAAGGGTCTGATGAGATCCCCACTGCTGCATGGTGAGGGCCTTGGGCTGGGATGAGGACAGCAGCAAGAGGTTCCAGGAGCAAGGATGTACATTCTGCCTCCGCATCATCTGTGATACAATCTGCCCAGCATGGGTGTACTGCCTTCCTACAACCTCATCCTCCCCTTATCACTACTTGTCACCAGGGCCAGGCACCAAAGAAGAGGATATGTGAGACAGATACAAACTCCTGCCAGGCACCTTCCCCTTGCCATGGGCAAGCATATGCCTGCTTTCCTGCTCCAGCTGCAGTGACATCCATGAGCAAAGTCCACATGTGACCCACCAAACACAGCTGAGGTCCTTCAGAAGTGGGAGAGGGAATGAAGCTGAGGTGGGGAAGGTGCCTAGACCTAGTCTTGTGCCCCTTGCCTGTAAGCTCCGAAAATGGTGGGGAATGAGGTGGAAAAATTTAGCAAATCGCCAGTTCAGGGGCAGAATAAACAGCAGCAGCTATCCTCCAGGTCTTCGAGTGAAGGAAGAGGCTGCAGCCCCAGGCAGGGCGGAGCAGATCAGCAGATGCAAGAATTTCATCTGCAAGGAGCAAGGAAATGTCCTGAAGCTGTTTGATCTTATTGTATGAAGGGAAGCGGGAGTGGGCGTCCAGCCTTGCTGGAACCAAACAAAGATTATAAATACCTCCGCCATCAACAGCTCCTCACCGACCTGGCCTGCCAGAGCCCTGGCTGCTGGCTGATTCCCAAGGGGAATAGTTAACTTTGGTTTCCATCCACCCCTTGAACACTGTCGCAGAGAGGAGCAGAGCGCACAGCAGACAGCTCCAGCCACAAAGCTGAGGGAGGAATTATCCTGTGGAATGATACATGTGGGGGTAGCTTCCCTCACTGACTGCCTGCACAGCTGTGCCCAGCAGCAACAGTCCCTGTTGGCTTAATCTTTACTGCCACTGATATCAATAAAGAAGTTAATAAATACATATTTTAAAAGCCCTGTGATGTGGCATTTGGGTATGAAGTGATACCTGAGCCTGTGGACAGTCTTAGAGAGGCGTCTCTCACATCTCCAAGCCAGATCTAGGTATACATCTTTCCTTGATTCAGTCCTTGGGTTTGATTTTGATGTCATGCGTGCTACCAAGAATGCTGCCTGACATTGGAACGCTTTGGGGGTTGTAGGCAGCTGGGTAGCGCCTGAGCATGCAGGGGACTCTGGCGCAGGAGCTATTCCTACTAGGAAGGGAGGGCAATCCCACACAGTTTTGGAGAAGTTGGGAGACTGTAGAAGATAAATTTAGTCTTCCTCCCATAGCCCATCGGTTGCCACAGAAACATGTGATTCCCCAGCACCGTGCTGGGGGAGGAATGAAAAGACTTCCCAAAACTCACGTGGGCTCCCATAAGTCCCGTGCCCAGCCAGGGAGCAGTGCTACACTGGGACTACTGACATCTCCATGGCAAGAAGGCCCTGGTGGCCACGGGAATGGGGCAACTTCAGCTTTGGCTTTGCTTTGGCACAGGGAGCTACAGTCTTGGAGCGGGGCTGCCTGCCACCCCCTCGCCCCACACTGGGAGTGCCTCTGTGGGGAACCACTCTCCATCACATCCATGGCCCCAGGTCCCACAAGCACTTCTAAGGGTTGGTGAGAAGCCAGCAAGTTGTCAGGTACAAAAGAAGTCCTCAGGCTGCTGAGGGGCTGCAAATGAAATGCATGCCGGCCTGGGGACAGCCCAGCGGAGCTGCTCTGGCAGAAAAGCTGCCGCCGTGCGTGAACCCGGCTGCGGCTCCCCCGAGGCACCTTCGTCAGCCCTTCTCCCTCATCGAGCATACTTGAAACTCCCCGCTTGTCACTGGGATCAAAGGCAGGGGCCGGGGTGGGAAGGCAGGGTGTCAGCTGGGCCACTAGTGAAGCTGACTGCAGGAGCCAAGACCTCCAACTTGAACCCAATTTTTCCCGCCCCAGGCATCCTTACACACTTCTAAAGTCTCTGCTCCAGCATCACAGCTGCGTCTCGTTTCATCTTCAGCAAGGAAAAGAGGCGGCAGCGCTGGCTGGGGCCAGATGCTGCTGGAAAAGAGGCCTCCACCTGGGAGCGCTGGGTCCCAGCCCTGCACCGCTGGCAGCTGCGGAGCACTGGGTGCTGGGGGTGAAATCCAGTCCCGCTTCCCAGCCGCAGCCCTCCCACCACCAGCTGGGACAGGGCACGTTCCCACGGCTTTTGGTGTTATTTCAGCAGGGTAAGAGCTGTCCCTCTCCTCCTGTGGCTCCTGGGCTGGTCTGAGCATCGCCAGGGTGTGGGATCTTTTCTGACTGGACTGGGATAGTGTTGGACATTTTGGAGCAGGGAAAGCAGCACCACCACAGCATTCATGGAGCTGTGGGATATGAGATGACAGTGCCAAAAAGAAAAACTCAAAGTAATTAAAAATAAGTGTAAGTCACCCTAAAAATGTTGGCTTTCAGGAGCTGGTGGACCAATGTGTGAGCCACAACAATTGCTGCTTTTTGCACTGGGGATTGTCCCCAAAGCAGAGGACACATGCTCTGCAGGAGCAGGAAAGCTGGGAGATAAGAGTTGCAGGGTGGAGCCAGGTTTTAGGAGTGGGAGGCTTTGCCAAAGCCAGCTTGGTATCCCATGGCTTCACTCCCCACCCACATGGCTTGGCAGGGACGTCCCACTTCAGGTTCCCAGGAGCTGCCCAGCAAAGCGGACGGGTGTTATCGTGGGGCTCCAGGGAGCTCTAAGAGGGGCTGAGAGGACCCACACTGCGCCAGTGTCCCGGCCAAGCAGGATTTTCTCCAGGCCCGTCCACCAGCAAGCTGTCGGCGCCAAGTGTCTACAGGGGAAGGAGCGCCACCTCCTGACGTTGGATGTCCCCAGGATTCCAGGAAACGGCTTTTGTGGAGTTTTCTTCCCCACCATCCATTGTTTTATCAGTCAGCAACAATCGCTTCAAAAATAAACAAACCCAAGCCTAGCACTGGGTTCCAAGACAAAGTAACTTCTCCTGCCAGACACACGTCGAGCATCTTCAACAATGACATTCCTTCAGGACTGTTTCCACCTACTTAGGTGCCAATTTGACTAAAAATTCCCTCTTGCTACCTGTCACTTCAAAATAAAATCAGCAGTGTCCCAGAGCTTCCACCACAAGAGTATGGTAAAATTAGATACTTTTAGAGATTTTCATCAAGATAGTCCATAGCTTGCCACGGATGCTCACCCCCAGTACACCTATTTATCCTAATAATGCCAATTCCCTTGGATCCATCTGACTGGAGAGATGGAAACAGCAGCAGGCAGTGTTGGCTCAGAGCCATGCCCTTCCTAGTCAGCTAGTACATACTAGCTTTGAAAGTGAAAAGCCCACCTAAGGCTAACAGGTGGGGGGAAAAAAACTCACTTCTCAGAGTTGCCCATAAAACTGCAGGCTCAGGATGGACAGGTTGGCAATTCCAACATTTTCTGCATTAGAGGAATACTAATTTAAGGATCTTCACCTACCTGCCAATTTGAGACTTGTGACAAGGGGGAAAAAAAGTTAGCAGGTGAGACCGCTCTTATTTCACTTGGCTGAAATTAGCCAGCAGGTTCATGTGTTAAATGAGGCTGACAGTGAGCCAGGCAACTCTTTCAGTCACCCAGTCTGGTTTCTAGGGAAACAACGTAAATGTTTTCCCTCCTTCTGGCCACCTTTTAACTCTTAGAAGGCTCTCATGCGCCACCACAGGAAAAAATCTCCACATCTCACCATTCCTCATTTAAGGTAAGAGCAAATAGGGCCAACCCAGTTCTGTTTCAGGGCAGAGTTACACTTTGGTGAGACGATCTGGAATTATTCCCTCAATTGCTGCCATGTCTCCAGTTATGGCCAGTGAAGGACACACCAAACCACCTCCCTGGGAGCCAGGCAGCGAATTTCAGGTCAGGCAGTAACACACCACCAGCAGCACGCACAGATCTCCCGTCTTCTCAGACGGTGGGATGCAGACCCTCCTCCTCCCTGCCCAGCCAGGCCTGCTTCCTGTCACCTTTCAGCAGGGAAGCTGTGTGCATTCAGAAAAACTCAGCTGTTGTGAGACTGGGATTTTTTAGAACCCCTGCTGCCTTCTGCTGCTCCCAGGGACAAGAACAAACTGCACTCACGAAAGTGTGCAGGCTACAGCCCTGCCATGCAGACACTGGGAGGTTTCCATGGCAACAAACAGCTACCCAAAATTTAGTGGCTTGAACTGTCTGGTTTACGTCAAAACCCATTTCACTCAAAGCTCTCTATCTACCCAGCTGAGGGCTGACAAGTGGACTAATACCTCAGCAACTGCAAACACATTTAGGGCCCCTGCTGCTTTACTGTTTCACACAATCAGAGACGCCTTGCTCTGACGTGCCATCTCTGCTCTGCAAAACCAGCAATAGCAGCTTCATTTATTTTAGAGCAACCCTGCTATAAAGTGGATGCTCATGAGCTAAAACTTTGCGTGCTTCTTTGGTTTGATCCACGTGTAGAAACTGCAGTCAGAGTACCAGGCTTGACACAGTGATGTATATACCAAGAGGCAAAATCACTTTCTTTAAAATATTTATTTTTTGGTCTGAGAGCACACAGGCCACAGGACCATTCCAACCATTAGGCTGCCTCCTCTTTTGCAATGCGATCCTTCTTGAGTGGTCCCTGAAAAAAATCCACAAAAAACAAGGTATGTAAACAGCAACCTGCACAAAAGACCTAACATCCTAATCACAAAAGCTGTAAAGAAATCAAGTCAGAAAAAGCCCTCCATGTTGCAATCTACTGAAAACCCCATGCCCCATCCCCACAGCCAGAGGTTTGGGGAAAAGCTGAACCTGGTGCAGCTGCACTGGGCTGACTGGGTGACTCCGGCTGTGCCTGAGCAGCAACGCTGGTGCCACCTGGTGGGGAAGCTTCTGCTCGGCCTCAAGCATGGCACTGCTCTGACCCTGCCAGGGCGTTGCTCACAAACACTCCCAGCTGATTTCCAGCCAAGTGACAAACTGGGAATGCCACCACCGTGAGCACCCTCCTCCTGAGCTGCTCTTGGAGGAAGTGGAGCAGTGTTTGTCCTGTGCTTCAACACTGAACAACCTGTGCCCAAACATGGCAACACCTCTTTGACACAAAGAGCTGTCACAGGGGAAGTGGAAGTAAAACCCCAGGCCCTCTGCAGTTATAACCAAGTTGACAGGAGGCCTCTCAACTGAAGCTTCTGTTTCACAGGAACTTTGGCCACATGACAGCCCAAAGGCCAAGCTATCAGCTGCCATGAGCTCAAAGACAACACAGTGATACACAATAAATGTGCCAGGAAGCACCCTTACCATGAAAGCCTTCTTTTCCTCAGCTGTCTGGAAGCGGCCATGACCAAACTTGGAGGTTGTGTCAATGAACTTCAAGTCAATCTTCTCCAGGGCCCTGCGCTTGGTCTGTACAAGCAGGGACTAAAAAGAGAGATGCCAGGTGAGTATGCAGCAGCAGCACCCTTTCAGCCTCCAGTACACCTCCACGGCTAATGCCTCCTCGGTCCCTCTGAACTCAGACTTCAGCTGATACCATGTGCAAGGAACACCTGACCGTAAGCCATTTATCCTGCACCTTTGGCCTCCCAGGCAGAAGACTCATCAGCTGCCTGCAGCACAAGCCCCACTCTGCCAGTGTCCTCCTGGTCACAAGAATTCTCAAGCCTAAACCATGTCCATCACTAGAGACAACCCTGGGCACAGCTACCTGCAGGAATGACCCCATGCCATTTCCAAGGCCATTACATGAGGTGGGTTTGTGTGGAAGGCTTTTCTTTCTAGAAATCCACGTGATTCCTCAGAATAGCACACACATCACCTGCACCACAGGCAGCACAGCTCCCTTAAACTGTTACAACCCGTGTGACAGCAGGTTGCACTACTCACCTTGCGCAGGGTCAGGACTCTCTTCTTGGTCCCCACAACACAGCCCTTCACCATGATGAAATCATTGGTCACCTCACCGTAGTGGACAAAGCCTCCCTGAGCAAGGAGAGAACAGTCAGTGCTGCTCTGTACCAAGCAGGACCAGTGATCACATCTGCCTACAGATCCACACCAGTTCTGGGCCTTGGCCATTCCCAAGTCCATTCAAATCCTGTTTCCAGCAGTGCCTTTCACTGGTCAAGTTTTCTGATACAGCCATTTATTTGTTGCTGTAAAGCTTTTAAGAGCAGAAGAGGCTGACAAAATTTAGCTCTTCTTGCTAAGTTATTCGTTGTACAAGTACCATTCAAGGTTTGCAACACCTCTGTCCTATTGCCACACAACAAATGCAATTTCCATGTTATACAAGTCAATACTGAGGCTGACTAAACCCCACCACTTCCAACAGCTGCTGACTTATTTTGAGAGCTCTTTATTCAATTATTTTGTGACTTATACCAGTCTCATTTACCTCTCAGGATTACAGCTCTCAAGCACACTCTTGGTACAGAGCTGCAGCAACTTACCAGAGGGTTAATGCTCTTGTCAGACAAGTCATAATCAGTTGATGCATTGTTTTTGATCAGCTTTCCATCCTTGATTTGGTAACCTTGGCCAATCTTGTAAATCTAAAAATGTAGAGGAATTCTACTTAGCAAAAGGTAGGAGAAACAGCTTGTAAGCAGATAAAATACACGGAATTCTATGTAAGTTCAAAGGAAAGAGTCTGTTGCACTTTGGAAACACATGGCCACACAAGAATTTTACAGTTATTCAACATAACAGACCATAGCCACTATCCCCAAGGCAACATTTTAACAGAGCAAAACACCCGAAGCAGAACTCCCCAACTCTGTTCACTGTCACAGAGCAAGTGATATCCGGCACCTCTTGCTCCTCCCCAATAGCTGAGAAGCACCAACCTTCTTGTTGATCTCAGTGCGGTGGTGGTAGCCCTTCTGGCCCGCACGGGCCACGGAGAAGGCCACACGGGCGGGGTGCCAGGCGCCAATGCAGGCCACCTTGCGCAGGCCCCGGTGAGTCTTGCGCGGCAGCTTCTTGGTGTGCCAGCGGCTGGTGACACCTGGAAGGGACCAAAGTAGCCTGCTGTCAAGCTGAGATGGTACTAAAGTCTTCAACCACAGTTTAAGCCACCTTTCAAGCTGCAGTCCCCAGGCAATAAAAGGGAAGCAGAGACCCAGCATCTCAGTAATCGACATTTCCTGGTGAAGCTCCCTCCCTCCCTCCCTGGCTGTCCCTGGGCTGTGTTCTCAGAAGGAAGGCAGCATGGAATGACTCCTCACGGATGTCAGGCACTGTGCCCAGTGCTCATTCCATGGTCTCATCATTGAACTGTCACAGCAGTATGGATTTACTCACCCAGCTCTCGGAATGTGCACTCGTAAAAACTCGAGGCCAGGAGTTCATCAAAAACTGTACCCTATCACAAAGAGAAGGACTTCCATGTGTTTACCTTTATATCCCTTGCCCTTGGTAACTCCAATGACGTCTATCATCTCATCCTGGCCAAAGACCGTTGACACCGGCACCTGCTGTTCCAGCTTCTCCCGGGCCCAATCCACTTTCTCAGCAACAGTGCCACCATTCACCTGGATCTCCATCAGGTGAGACTTCTTCTGTCTCAGGGGGAGCAAACGCATCTAGAACACAAAGCATGACATTCAGCTCCTGCTCTTCTGAAATGGACTCTGTATTAATAAGCCCAGAATCCTTTTAGCTTTGGCATAATCGATTTTTCTAGTACCCTTTTCCAAAATATAAAACTTAAATAAGGCCCTACAGTAAGGGGGAAAGTTGTACAGTGGTTGCAAGTCTTTGCACTTGGAAGTTATATGCCACCCATAGGAGCACAGCTCTCTAACCACACAGCCACTGGCCAAATTTCACTGAGGAACAAGAAGACACAAGGGACAATAGTTTTAAACTGCAACAGGGTGGACTTAAATTGGACCTAAGGATTATTTTTATTATGAGGGTTGTGGCATAGGCACAGGTCACCGGCACAGGTTGCCCAGAAAAGATCTGAATGTCCCATCCCTACAACTGTTCAGTCAGGTTGGACAGCAGCCTGAGCAACCTGGTCTAGTGGAAGGTGTCCTGACCCACAGAATGGGGGTTGGAAGCCAAATTGTTCTGATTGTTTGATAAAGCCTGCCACACTTAAGGCCACTTTGTGTTAGATCACATTTACAGCTACTTGTTCTGTATTTAGTAGAGGGAACCGGTTAGAGAATCAATAGAAGTTGCAACACTACCTCTACTGCAGGAAATTATTTCTAGTAAAATTAGACATGATACTGCACTTAGAGCCAACTTAAAGGATTTAATGCATCTCCCAAGAAAGTCAGAGCACTGACACCTGGGGAGACCCTATCACTCAGAACACCTCCTCCAACTGAGCAAGAGAAGCCACCAAAAGTCTGAGTGCTTGCAATCCCAACAGAATGCAGCCTGAAATGACCCTGAGCACAGAAACCCAAGTTCAATGTTCAGTCTGGTTTTATTTGTAGCTGAAATTAAGAGAGTCCACGTCTACATGGTATCAGCAAAAGACTGAGTCCAAAAAGTTCCTACTGCAGTGTCTCTTTTGGACACTCCTTCAAAACCAGCCAGCGGTTGCCAAGGCTCCTCACACAGCCTGTGAGCACAGCTCCGAGGAGAATGAATGTGTAATGTGCTGAATAGACAGCATCAAGCTGCAGCGGAAGGCAGAAATCTCCCTACAGATATGGATCAAGTTTTGAGGCTGCTTTCTCAGCAGTTTCCAGCATATCTGAGCCCACAGGCACTCACCTGAGTGTGAGCCATGACTCTAATAACCTGGCAGTACTTCTTCATGCTATTGAAATCTTTCTCCAATTGCTTTTTGCCCTCCTCATCTTGCCACTTCTTGCAGTATTTGGTGAAGGCCTTCTTCTTGGACTTGTGCCTTCAGGAGCAGAGCAGAGACAAGGTTTGGCTAAACCCTTCATCAATCCCCAGGGAAGCGGGGTGAGCGGAAGGAGATGCCACCTTAGTTGGCTTTGGCTCATTGCCAGCTTCTAATGACTCTTTTCCACTGGCAAGCGGAGCCTGGAGCTCATCAGACAGTGGCAAAGTTGCCAAAGCTGAGAGGAGCTGCCATGAATTCCAACGAACATTAACATTCACACTACAGAAAACAAAAGACTGTAAGAAGATGTCAAACAATAACAGAAAAAACCCCAGATCTTTAAAGCAATTGTGAGATGACTCGATCTGCTTCAAAATACACTCATTTCCCCCCCTTGTGTGGCCCACAGCAAGGTTGTTATTAAAACACCCTTGAGAACTTTATTGCTTCACTCTGATGTCTTTACAGCCTGCCAAATTCATAAACAGGCTGGAAGCTCCAGACACGCTGGAGCCGCACTTGGTCAAATGCAGTTTTAATCACAACAGTGCCTGGAATGGCAATCACAAGTGACACTTGTCTTCCCCTTTCCTGAGAAAACAGGGCTACAGTCAGGACTCGACACTCAACAACAAGCGCCAGAGGCGATTTCCTTATGTCCGCCCGTCGAAGTATCATCACACGTAGCCTGTTAATGAGCTCTCAGGCAAACCCACAGCAACCACATCCACACCGAGAAGGGCACTACCCAAAGTTGTGCTGCCACCCTCATGGAGCCATTCCCATAGCCTGTCCCATTATTAAGCCAGTCTGTCAAAGCTAAACACTAGTTGCTAAAAAGCTGTGCTAGGATCGTTGCAACCCAGTAGCAAAAATATGAACCCTGGCCTGAGACCAGCCAAGGCCCCGTTCCCTCACCAGTTCTTGTAAAAGCGGCGCTTGCACTCATCGCTGATGTGCTCAGCAAAGATGGTCTTGAAGCTACGGAGACCACGAGGAGTCTGCACGTATCCCACGATGCCCACAATGACCATGGGAGGAGTCTCTATAATAGTGACTGCCTCCACCACCTCCTTCTTGTTCACCTCTGGATGGAAACAGAAATACAGCACAATTAATTCCAGCAGTAACTCTTTAACACCACCTGTTTTTTCTCACTCCCAAATCCTCCATGTGAAACGTTAAATGACTCAAGTTCTTTTCACAGAGATGATGCAGGGTAAAGCAACCAACTCTAAAGTCATTATATGTCTTGCAAAATTTTGCGGCTGGCTCAGGAAAAAGGTTAGCAAAGCTGGATAGGCAAAATGAATGGCAGCAAGTAATGCATCCAGGACTGGACAATTTCCAAAAAAACACCGAAGGCAGCTGACTGATATCCCCCCATCCAGAAGAGCCATCCCAAGGAGCCTGTTACTGTGCAGCTAAACCAAACCAGTGTTACAGCAGAAATACACCACCTAATTGGACTTGGAACAGGGTGAAGTCAAGCTAGGACTAAAATCCAGAGCTTAGTGAAGGGGCCACCTGTCACCATTCCCGACCAAACCCACCTCTTGTTTTAAGAGGAACATTAATACATACTAGATCCAGGTCTGTCCACTTCCCGGACAATGTGGGTCATGCCAGCTTTGTACCCCAGGAAGGCGGTGAGATGGACAGGCTTGCTGGGGTCATCTTTGGGAAAGCTCTTGACCTTGCCCCTGTGCCTGCTGCTGCGCTTGCGGGGCAGGAAGCCCAGGGAGCCGTGCCTTGGGGCCGAGAACTTGCGGTGAGACTGCAAAAAGAAAACCAACACTCAGTGCTTGCTACAGAGATTTGCTTATGACCACTCGAGGGCCAAGACCAACTCCGTACTTGCCTCACAACACGAGTATTACATGTATCCAAGACGTTTCGCGTTCTAGAAATTCCCAGTATCAGCTGCAGGGCTTCTGAATTCCATGATGTTACAGGAATGTAGTGCCCATGCAATAACCCATGTACTTCTCAAATTTCTTTAGAGCCCCTTCCAACCTTATTCTAAGATGTCACCAAGTCCCCCTCTAGCCAGGGAACCACAGAAGCTGTAATTTGGCATCAGTGTCCCACCAGAATTTCAATCCACCCCACAAATCTAGAAAATGCAGCCGACAGCTTCACATTTTTCAATGAATCGGTACCAAAATAAGCATTACGGAAACCATCTCAGTTTGCAAAAGTGCAGTAAACCAGCATGTTAACATCCACCTTTGAGTGAGTCGCTCTGTGGAAGCGCAGTGTTTTTCCCAAAGGTTTTCTCCTCGAGTACCACCCCTGCAGCCTCCCTCTGAAACCTGACGGCCATATAAGAACTGGGTTCCGTCCGGAGAACTCTCAAGCCAAAGAAAAATGTACCGATCCAATCTCACAGGCAAATTAAAAAAAAAGTACCGTGCAACTATACACGGAACTAAAAATAAATATGGCTTTATTTAAAAAAGCCCCAAAATACAACAAAACCAAAAAACAAACAACTCGGCACGAATTACCCTAAGCGAAGTTTAAAGCCTCAAAAAGGCTATAACTACAGGAGCTCTCCAGAGAAAAGCCGCCCCCCACCCCCTACCTAGAAAAAGGAGTCCCAAATGCCCCCACAGCAGCCCACACCACCCAAACCCCGCACAGGCCCGCCCGGCCTCCCCGCGCAACGCCTCGCCCGCGCCCCGTAATGAGCCCCGCACGGCGTCCCGCAGGTGTTGGGGGCGGCGGGCGCGGGGCCGCACGGCGGGCAGGGTCGGGATGGCGGCGATGCCCGCGGGATTCGCGGGAAGGCCCGAGGCCTCCATACCCACCATCTTGTCCACGCGCCGGGCCAGAAGGGCTGCCCCCTCTGCGCGCAGCCTTTATAAGCACCCCACCCCCTGATCTCGCGAGAGTGCGGGCGGCGCTACGGGCGGCGCACATGGCCAAAAAGTTGCCCGAGCAGCGATGCGCGGAAAAATAGGACCGCGCAAAACATCTGGGGGGGCTTGTGGGGAACTTCAGTGCGCACGGTCACCGGCCGTAACAGATAATGCTTATTTCGCTTCATTCCATTTCATTCAACGAAATTTCATGAAATTAATGAAGTTTTGACATTTAATTTCATGTAATGAAATTTCGACATGTTGTTTCATTTCATCAAGCTTCATTTCATGGTTTCATGTCATTAAATTTTATTTCATCATGTTAATTTAATTTTATGAAATCTCAAAATTTCACTCACTTTCATTTTCATGAAACTTTGAAATTTCATTCCATTAATTTTAATTTCGTTTCATGAAATGGAGTTTCAAAATTTCATTTAATTTCATTTAGTGAAATTTCATCTGTGTTATTATAATGAACATGGGCCTTAATCCACCATTGCTTGTGGTATGGAAGGGGATGCAAACCCAAGGCAATGATATCAGTAGAACCCAGAGCTGGTTGGTCTGGAGCCTCCCACACATGAGACACCCAGGGTTTGCCCTCAGGGTCTGCTGGGGCTCACATATAAGGATGTGTTTGACATAACACTGTGGGGATATTCCTGCAGGCAGAAGGAATTGGAGAGCTAAGGATCCAGCTGTGCTGGTATTGCACCTCATCTTCCTAAAATGGGTGTTCCACCCCTGGAAAGATCCACGATCAGGTCGGACAGGCTCCTGAGCAGGCTGACCTGGTTGAAGATGTCCCTGCTCATTGCAGGGAGGTTTACATTAGACAACCTTTAAGGTCCCTTCCAGCCCAAACCATTCTAGGATTCTGTGGTTGGATGTGATGGAGGAATGTCCATCTTCTACCACCAACCTGCCCCTCAAAAGGAGCCCCACTAAAAGTGAGCAATGGCTACTCACTTTTTGGAACTCCCAAAGGAGCCCAGGGGTTGGCTTTAGATGCTCTTCCATCTCCCTCGTACATTTGCCTTTAGCTCTTGTACATTTTTAGCTTCCACTGCTGAGCTTAGGGGAACCATGTCACAACCCAAGGGCTTGCTTTCCATTTCAGTCTTGTTAATACAGATTATCAGGGACTTTGCAGCAGCCAGCAGACCACTGGTATGCAGCTACTCTGCGCAACAGGCATGGGCCAAGGAGCTGGAATTGCTCCTAATGCTGGAAGGCTTCTCCCCACACATTCCTTCCTGGCTGTGCCAGTGGCCATGGTGGTAATGTGGGCAGTGGAGAAGCTCAAGTTACTCTCAAGGCTGCAACCTCTGGAGTGCAAGTTTTGTGTACCTTGCAGTCTCTGCTCCCTAGAGTCAGGAGGTCTCCCCAAAATCTAGACTCCCCTATTACATTAGGGGTCATTGGCTGGAGACAGAGACCACACAAACTCACTGAGGTCCATCAGCAGACAGAGTGATTTATTGTTCAGAGATTTTTAAAGGGGGTTTGAAATTTCCAGGCTTGGATAGTGGATTGGTTGGGATCTCTGCATCGCCCAGATTTCAGGCCAGTGATGTGTCTGCACCCAGGGCTTGGATGGGGTTGGCTGAGGTCTCTGAGTTCAGTTGTTCACCTAGGGTAGGGACTTGTTTCGACAACAAGCCAGATTAGCCGAATTGGATCTGTTATGATCAGATTTATTTTGTCCAGCTACAGACCAGCTGTTGCCGTGACACTTTCCATGTCCAGAGGGCCTTTTCCCCCAGCTCCCAGAGTAACAGTGCGGGCAGGGTGGTGGAGGTTGGTAGTGAGAGGCCCAGGCTTTGCTCCAGAGTGGTTTTGAGGCTCACCAAGCATCTTTGTCCAGTGCAGGCATCTGGTGAGGGATAATGGGTTGTACCCAAGGGCCCAGCCTTACCTCTCTGCTGTGGAGCAGCATCCCAGAATGACAGAATTGCTAGGATTGGAAGTGACCTCTGGAGATCACCCAGTCCTTTGGGAGGGACACCTAGAGCAGGTGACATGGGAAGGCACCAGGTGTCTCCGGAGAGGGAGGCTCCACGACTTCCCCGGGCAGCCTGTTCCAGTGCCTCTGCTACCTTGAACGTAAAGAATTTCTTCCTCAAGCTGAAGTGAAATTTCTCGTGTTTATTGCTCTGCTGGGCACCACTGAAAAGCGTCTGCCACCATCCACCCACTTTTGAGATATTTATATGCATTATTGAGATCCCCTCTCAGTCTTCTGTTCTCCAGACTAAACAGGCCCAGCTCCCGCAGTCTCTCCTCCTAAGAGATGCTCTAGGCCCCAAATCATCTTTGTAGCCTCTGCGGGACCCTCTCCAGTAGCTCCTTGTCTCGTTCTTGGGAACCCCGGACTGGACACAGCCCCAGACACAGCCTCACTAGGGCCGAGCAGGGGGTGTGAGCGGGCGACCCTGCTGGGCCCCAGAGAAAACAGGAGTGGCATCGCCCCCATCTCTCCCCCGGGGCTCTGGAGTGGCCTGCCTTAGTACCGGCAGGTGTTCTCACCCCCGCAGTGCCCGCAGCCCGGGCAGCCTCCAGCCCCACGAACCCGCTCTGCCCGGCCCCACATTTGTCCCCGCCGTTTGCCGCGGGCGCCCGCGGCGCGGGGGGAAGGGGTGCGTGCGCGCTCCCGGCGCGGCGCGTCCCCGTGGGCGGGCGCGTGCGGCTCGTCGCCGCCGGGCTGCTAGGCACGGCTCGGCTCGGCGCGGCTCGGCGCAGCCCGGCTCGGCTCGGCGCAGCCCGGCACCGCCCGCCGAGCCCCCCGCCTGCCTCCCGCCTACCCCCGCGCCGCCATGGACGGGGGCGCCTTCGGAGCGGGGAAAGCCGGTGGCGCCTTCGACCCGCAGGCCTTCATCCGGCAGCCGCAGACCATCCTGCGGTTCGTCTCCTGGGTAAGGCCCCGCCGTCCCCGCGGGCGGCACCGACACCGGCACCGGCACCGGCACCGGGCGGGGGGGAACCGCCGGGCTCCGGGGGGCGCGAGGCTTCCTCCGGGGAGGGCGGCCGCCACCGGCCCCGACCCTGACCTTCCTACACACCTGCATACACACACACACATATATAAAATCATTACGCTGTATATTATATACCATTATATGTTATTATATGTTGTCATCATATGCTGTTATGTATTACATATTTATTATTATGTGCTTTATATATGCATGTGTATGCGTATGTATCCACATATATAATATACGTGTCCATCAATATGTCTCCACACAGTGTAGATCTGTACACAGAGATATGTAGGCATATGCTTCCGTAGCACTTGTGGCTGTGTCTCTGTTATATATATCTGCAGGTATGTTTGGCTATAATATATCTCTGTATGTATAAATCTCCAGGTATATCTGCATGTATACATGCACACAAATGTACAGCTGTATGTACATATATCGGCGTGTGTGGATATAGGCCCATGCAGGCTGGATTGGGGTTTCTTCCGTGGGGAGGGAAAGGGTGAGTCAGGTTGGATCATGACCCTGCCTCCATCTCTGGGGGTTTCCAGGGTGGGGTGTCTTCTCACTCTTCCATGCCTGTGTGTTTGTGGTGGATGCAGGGAGACAGCAGGATCTGGGGTGTTGGGGAACCTGGGAGCGGGGGATGCTGCAGTGGGTCAGAGGGTGCTGTGTTCAGGCCGTGCTGGGGTGAGTTGAGGGGGCTGTGGGGGCTGGATGTTGCTCTGTGTTTTACCCTTGTTCTCTCAGCCCCCCAACCTGCTTTCCCTGTAATGTTTTCCTCTGTAATTCGTGGGGAAGGGGGAAAGAGGAGCCTAACGGGGGTGTCATGGCAAGGTTTATCCCTCTTCCCGTGACGCTGATCCCATGGCTGCCCGTGGGGCTGGCGCGTTTGTTCAAGAAGGTCATTGGGATTAAGGGAGCGAGAGCTGCAGCAGCGAGCTGGCGGGGGGAGAGATTGAGGTCTCAGCCGGGAGCGAAGAAGGGAGGGCAGGGAGAGAGCGCAGGGGAGACACATGCGCAGGGGAGCTGGGAGGCAAAGCGGCAGGCTGGCTTTGGGAAAATAGAATAAAAGCACTGCCAAGTGGAAACAAGGAGGAAAAGGGAAGGTGGCCTGGCTTGCTGGTGGTGGTGGGCAGGTAGCCCCTGTCCTCCCAGCCGGGTGGGTGTGTGATATACCCTCCGGGTGACTCGGAGGGTGGCTGGAGAGCCCCAGGACAGCTGAGGACTTGATTAATGCGGACATTCTGTCTGTCTGTCCATCTGCGTGAGCTTGTTTACAGTACAGCACATCACGCTGGGAGCCGGTTGGCTGCTGCTCGGCGCCAGGCGAGGGGGTACGCGTGCCCCCCGCCCCTGGGAGGCTGCAGTGGAGCCAGCCTGTGTGCCCAGTGATGATGGACGTGATGTGACCTACAAAGGCTCTCCCAGTGCTAATCTCCATGGCAGAATTTTATATTTCTCTATCTGCCTCTCAGTCTGGTGGGTTTTTTTCCCGCTTCATCCCAGCACTGCAGGATTTTGGCTTCCCAGAGGTGCCAGGTGAGGGAGAGAGAACAAGAAATACATTTGTTCTTTAATTAGGCACCTAATCTGCTTCAAAGTATATCAACACTGATGGCTCGCTTGCTGAGCTCATTTTTGTGCCCTGCAAGGTCTTCCCTGGCAACAAGCATTTTCTGGAGAGCAGCATCTCCTTGGGACCCCATGCTATTTCTCCCTGCCCATCTGACCTTGACAGAGGACAGGATGAGATTTACCCCAAGCACTTCACTTGGCCTTGGAAATTACAGGTTTTTTGCAGAAGCTAGAGGTGCTCCAGGTTAGCAGTTCAGCAAGGGAGGGTGGCATGGCCATAATGGTGCAAGGCTATACCTTCCTTCTGCTTTTCCACTGGCTTGGTCTTGTGTGTCCTCCTGAACAACTCTTCTTTAACAAGACAAGGGAACCAAAAGCTCACCCCAAATATTTAGTTGAAGTTTTGATCTTTTCTTTAAATTGAGACCAAGAGAGGTCCTCTTGGTGGGCAGTGAAATAACCTCTCAGGGTGTCACAAGCATCAGACCCTTCATGGCCCCTTCCATAAATTGGATGAACTTTGCTGAAAAAAGACTAGTTTGTGGTTTTCTTCCCTTCTCACTTCCTCTGAGAAAGGGTTCCGCGGTTCCAGCGGTCAGGGGCTTTTCACTGTAAATCCATTTTGTATCCATTTACTTTTGTGATCTTTTGCCTTTCAATTTGGATGGTGCTTTTCTGTCCCTGGTGTTTTCCCCTGTGATCACGTCCATCTAGACTTTCCCCTGTGATTGCGTCCACTTAGACTTTCTAATGCCAGGCTCTATAAGCCAAAGTCTTCTGATGGCCAAGGGCTCTCCCTCCTCGTGATCATTCTGAGAATCCTTCCTTTCACATGCTTTTTGCACACGCTGAAAGTATTTTGCCTGCCATCTCCTGAGATCTCATTTGCCTTTATCCTGCTCATGGCATGAATGGTCAGTTATCTCTCCAGAGCAGGGGCAAGCTGGAGGCTCCTTTAGGCCTATTTCAGGTGATGAGCTTTCACTGAGAGCAGAAACTCTCATGATTGCTTCCTCGAGCACTGACCTTGTGCTTGGGTCATGCTGCATTTTAGCAGACTTCATGATGGCACAGAAGTGCATATGGCTTTTTACCAATAGGCACCAAAACCGGCTCCTGCTCAGGGAGTTTGCAGCCCAGTTGAGGTGGCAGCAAATCTCCAGAGAGAACTGCAGAATCAGGAACAGATAGGATGACCAAAGATTATTTATGTTGCTCCTTGCTGAAGACGAGATAGGATAAATTTGACAAGGAGAATGTTAAACTATGGAAAGAGTTTAGCAATTCTGGAACATCTGTCCTCCACAACACGACAGTGTTGTGAGTGAGGCAGCTCAGGTTTCATGGGTGCTTTGGAGGCCAGCAGGCACAGCACAGTGAGTGTCTTCCTGCAGAAGGGTTGCCTGGTTGCCTGGTGTGTGTCCTGGTGATCAGTGGTGGTTCTGTGGGGCTCCCATGTCAGGTTTGGATGTTTAGGTGACCCAGAAGCTGGAGCTATTGGTGCTACAGCTGGAGCTCGTGGTGTTGGGTGACCCACACTGAGCTAGGGCTGCACAGCTCCAGGACTGTTCTTGAAATAAAGCAGGTGAGTGTGAGCACACCCCTACCTATTCCCTATTTCCTACCTTGACCCACAGGGTAGTGCAGCAGTGCTCTCCACAGTCAGTGCAGGGAAGCTGAGTGACTCCTCTGCAACCCGCAGGCGTTGGAAGTAACACTGACACCATAAATAAGTAAAATGCTAATTGAAACAGGTTGTTCCAGGTGCTTCTGTCTGCTTGGAAACCTACTTGGTGGAGAGACTGAAGTGCTGCTTGATGTAAAAGCCTAACAAGGCAAAAGTAACTCAGTTTTTGGAAGCAGGCCCAACTTGCTTTGATGGGGGCTTGAGTAAGAGTATTTCTGACCAGAGCTGCACGGACAAAGCAGCCTGTTAAAACTTGACGCATAGGTTGAGGTGCTAAGTCCCGCTCCAACACCAAGGCCACTGCCTCTCCAAAGGGAGGTACGGTGAGGAGAAGCACTTAGTCTCCTTTTCCATCACTTGCTGCTGTTGCCACCATGTCATCTGGCTGATCCAGGTGCATTCTGGAGCATCCGGAACATTTGAACTGGTACAGGGAAGGCTGTCCGCTGTGACTACAGGCACTGCACATCCCAAGAAGTTCCAGCTGAGCAGAAAATGCAGGTGAAGTACAAGAACCATATTCCTGGTTTCCCAATGAGAGGCTGGCACCTGAAAGCTGGAGGATGGGAGCTAGCCACAGCATGGCAGAGAGCCCCATCTTCTGCCTTGCCAGCAGATCCCTTGCTTGCCACACTCATGCTTGGCTTACAACACCACTTGTCTGTTCTCAAGGACGCGTGGTTTGAGCTTGCGGTGGTGGTTAAACTGAGCCTTAGAGCCTGGAGGCCATGTTAGTCTAAAACCAGCTGAAACTGGGCTCCCACCTTCTTTCTGTCCCCAGTTAATTTAGCTGAGACATTGCCCATGTTCCTGACCTATAGCTCATGCTTTCTGCCGCTGCTCCTCCAACCCAATTTTTGCTGTAGCCACCACACTTTGCTGGCTGCATGCTTGTGAGGTAAATTGGTGCAGATGAAAGGAGCATGGTGGTTCAAAGCACGTGCTTTCAGTCAAGCCTTAGGGACAGTTCTTTCTGGGATGCCCTTGTCTAGGTCAGCTTCAAAAGGATTTTTGGGGTTTTGCTGTCACTGAGATTGGATGAAAGGCTGTGTCAGAAGATGAACAACAGATATGCACAGTTGTACAGTGATTCAGGTTGGATACAGCAGGTTGTGTTGTTTCCAGGAAGGATCTTGAAGCAGAAACAAATCTCTCATTAATGACATTTCCAGATAAAAATCTGAGAAGTAGCAGTAGGGACCAAAGACAGTCAGAAACATGAGCAAAAATAAGACAACCATGTGTAATCTGCTGTTTAAAAACATGAGAGGCATAGGAGAGAAGCAGGGGAACTGCATGGTGATGGGACATGGCTAAGGCAAATATTTGTAGCAAAACAAGGCAGCAGAGAGGACCCGCATGGCTGCAAGAGGAGGAGACACTGCAGGTGGCACTCGGTGCAGTCTCTGCCTATGCTGGCACAGCCAAGCCAAGGAGGGGGAGATGTGTTGCTAGAAAGAAAACGGAACTTTTCGTCTAGGAAAAAGATGCAACTTTTGGGTGGTCACTTTGCTGACCAGTGGCACAGCAACGTAGGGACCATCTAGAAAGCACAGAAGAACCTGGACACCTTCATGGACATGTTATTGTGGAGGGTTGTCACCAGCGGTGGTGGGACAGAAGGTGCTGTTTAACCATGGGAAGTGCATGAGACCTGAGCACAAGTCTGGTGGGAGGCAGAAGGGTTAATGGCCAGCAGTCAGCTACCAAACCATGTGTGAAAGAAAAGCTGGCTGGCCAGAAAAGTGTGTCCCAGATCCCATGGCAGGAATTAGGGATGCAGAGCCTTTTTCCCTTCAGTCACCTGCTCCAGCTCAGCCCTGGCTGAGGAGCTGCTGCCACATGGCTGGTGGCCAGGGAGGGTGAGCTGGGAGGGAGGTGCTGGCATACCCATGCTTTTTCCCTATCCCATGTTCAGGGAAATGGGGTCCAGGGAGACTGGCCTCCCCCAGCATCTGCACAAGGCTCAGACTGTTGAGACTGTGGGCAGGAGTTGTTTGCTGCCTGCTGGTGCTGGCTGCGGGGAATAAATAGAGGCTGCCTGTTTCCAAGCTGCCAGTCCCATGCATCTCAAAAGCTGCTTGTGTTTTCTTCAAAATGAACTACATACAAGTAGATTTAATGACAATAATAATAATATTCCATGTCTGTGCAGGGTACTCCAAATCTTTCCAGATACTCCATTTGCAAGTGGCTGAATGAAAATGAAAGCCAGATCATCTCTGCCAGTTTATCATTTGCACCATCTCCTGCTCTTGCTTTCTTTTTAGACAGATTTATTCCTGTTCATTACCAGATCAGACTCAGAAGAGGTTATGGCTTCATTCTGCTTGAGGGGGATTTGATTTGAAGTCCCACAAGGAATATTAAGTCATCAAACTCTTTCCTCTCTATAACAAAATAAAAAAGGGGGTATGTGAGAGGGAGAGGCAGTACCCAGTGCGACAGAGGCTGTGACTGGAGTGCATTGCAGCAAGCCCAGGCAGGCAGTTCAACAGAAACCCTCTTCAGCCTCATCCATACCACAGCCATCATGGGAATCTTGGAGATGAAGTCATGGAGGCAGCATGACAAAGTCCTGGGATGAGGTGCAGGAAGACCTAGTGCACTGCCAGAGGCTGGCTGTGCTTTGCATCCATCACATGATGCTCAGGAGCATCTGATGCACGGCTGGGGATGGGCAGCATGGTGGAAAGCGCCTCACATGATGCTCAGGAGGTTTTGTCTGGCTTTCTGCAGGGCTGAGCCTGCAATGGGGTGGGACTGGAGAGCCTCTCTTCTCATCTCTCACCTTTGCCTTTGGCAAAACAATATCACCTAGGTTAACAAAGGGAAAAAAACCCAGTATTTTATGACAAGATGCAGAATTTTGCCTGGTTTGCACTTTCCTTACTGTAATGAGCCTTTACATGCCTGTAATGGCCAGCATGAGCCCCTTGAGAAATGAGGCAAGGAAAACTCTCATCTTCTCTGTCTCCTCCCCACAGTGCTAAGCATTAATTTCATTTTTCTGTGTCTTTTGGTACATTGCTCTGCCTGTGTCAGCTTTGCAATGCACCTGGCTCTGGGCTGCACTTGGTGTCTTCGAACCTCTTGGATGAAAACAGGAATCGAGGAAAATGATTGCAACAAACTATGTGGATGTGGTGTTTAAGGAGCAGTGAAGTGGAGCAAAGCTGGGTGCTAGCAGCAGGGCTGAGTTGGTCAGATAATTTCCAAGTGCTCTTTTCTGTCCTTTTTTTGAGTGTAGCCAAATATTTTACTGCTTATTAAATGTGTACCTCCAGACAGGCTGCACACCTGCCCAACTGATGTTGCTCTTGGAGGCTTAAAGAAACCCCCTCAACCTAAAAATCTAGTTAGTTCAAGTCTGTTAGCTGGCTGAAGCAGCCCTGCTGAAGAAATGAGGCAGCTAAAGTGCATAAAGCTTGGGATGGTTGG
Organism: Brachypodius melanocephalos; assembly: GCA_013398615.1. Lineage (NCBI taxonomy): Eukaryota > Metazoa > Chordata > Aves > Passeriformes > Pycnonotidae > Brachypodius > Brachypodius melanocephalos. The sequence continues at coordinate 3,531,340 of VZSR01003524.1, read as the reverse complement.
CTGATTTTTGTTACCAAGTATAAGAAAGTGGCCAGTGATCTCCCTCTGCGGAGTGGAAGGATGGGCTGCAATTGGGAGCCCTGGGAGGCCTCCTGTTAGCCTGCAGACAAGCCACTTGCCTGCATCTCGCTGCTCAGTCAGGCGAAGACTTCTGCCATTTTCTCCTTGCCTCCTTTTTGCAGCTTGATGTATATTTTGGACCACTTCGTCAGTGGCCGTAGGCAAGGCTTTGTGCAGCAAGTGCCAAATGTGGGGAGAAGAGACAAAGCAGCAGTAACACAGAGCGGTAAGAGGCTTGTGCCAGTGCTGATGGTCACTGGCATTTCCTTACACGTGCTGCAGATGTGATGGGAACAGGAACGTGAACACTTAATCCTTGAAAACTTGGTGCTTTGTTTATAATGTAGGCAATCATTCATTCTACATCTGCTGCTTGGAACATCTTGCAGGGCATGGATTGTAAAATCAAGGAACTAAAATATATTTGCTCTTTCTAAGATGACTTGCCACATCAGTGAACTTCCACCCAGCTGCTCCCTTACCAAGAAGGAACAGGTACCATGGATGAAGTGTACAACTGTTTCTCCTAAAGGCTGCAAGATCTAAGCTCTCATAACTATGATTTTTTTTAGAAAATTGTTTGTCACAACAGTTTCCGGGTACAGACATCATCGAATAAAACAGGTGATGTTGCCTGTCAGCAGCAGCAGCAGCAGCAGCAACAATTGCTTCTTTTGCTGTCCGGGCCTACCTGGAATCTCTGTTTTGAACCAGCCCATTCTTGCCCAGTCAGTGTAACCCAGCCCAGCTCAAGGCTTCTGTGCACCGTGGGTCCTCACAGCATTTTGCTGTGCCGTCAGGGTGGTGACAGGCTGGCAAAGGGAGCATGCCCTCTCTTTGCCCTCTCTGCAGTGCCAGGGAGCGGAGCATGGGTCAGAGCTGATGCCAGTGTGGAGGAGAACGCAGAGAGAAGGAGACCTCTCTTAAGCTACTGTGCTTTGGTCCATAGAAAGCTTTCCTAAGGACAAAGAGTACTTTGGGATGGTTGTTCCAGGACAGAGAAGAGCCACAATGTCTTAATCTGCTCACAAGTGAGAACATGCTTAGTGGAATCTCCCCAGAAAACTCCTAAGATCATCTGAAATCAGATGCTTGCCTGTAAATCATACCTTGGGCACCTCCAGGCTGTGAAACAGGTTTCTCTTCATAGGAGAGACGTCTGGCATCTTGGCCAACTGCAGATGGAGAAAGGAAGTTAGGAATGCCACCTCTGTTTGAAAATTAGGGAGAGGGAGATGTTCCTCTAGTCTTGTGACTCTGAGCTGTGCCTCTATGATGTGCCAGCCTAAAAAGGTATGAAAGAGCAAATACAAAAAGAAATTATTCTGTCCAGCCCAGTAGCAAACCCAAAGGTAAGAGTGGAGAGAAGATAAGTATCAGGATGTATCTCCACAGATGTGTCTCTGGGGAGAGACCATTGCAGAGGTTCATTCATCTCAAATGAGTAAGCAGAGACTGAAAATACAGCTCGTTGCAAGGATTTGTCTGACTTAGGGAATCAACATTTTACCAGTTTTGAGTCCTAAACCAAAACTGAACACCAGACTATGCTACTTAAGAGGCTGTTCCTCATCTTCCAAAGAGAAGAAAAGCTTTCTGTCTAATGCTGCAGAAAACAGGGCACCCACTTTGAAAGCTCAGTATATGGAGGTTGGTACTTCAGGTGTCAGCATCAGTGCTGGTCACAGCCTCACATTGAAATTTCACTTCAGGGGTCTGTCAGCTCTTCCTTGGGTCAGAGGAACAGGGTGTTGCTGCCAATGACCCTAAGCAGACCCGTCGGCCCAGCCTGTTTTGAGGGTGTGTGAGACAGCCCACTGAAAGAGCCTGGCTGTAATTGTCTACAATTTTGCTGCTTTCCAGACCATTCAGGCTGAAATTTTGAGGACTAAATGTTTGCTTCTAGGAGAGGACATTCTTACTTAATATTCACAGGCAGTTCTTGCAAAATATAGTCCATCTCGATTTGCAAGAAGAAGGAGGAGGAGGACAAATCAGTTATTTTACTTCTAAACTTAAAAAGCTCTTGTGATTTTCAGAGAACCCCTACAGATCCTACGCTTAGGAACACCGGCTTCCAGCTTTTTTTAGTTTGCTCTAGTGTGATACACCTAATTTCAACAACCCAAGTGTGACCCAATTATGAGACTTGAGGTGAAAAAATAATATTGGTGTCAGTGGATATTTGTTAGAGTTTGGGAGATAAAATGTGGTTGATGTTGAGTATCTGCCCAAGGGCTGTTGGGGGACTGTGAATAAGGCTTTTCCTCTGGTTCTCGATGCCACAGGCCAAGCAGCAGAGCTCTGTGCTTTGGATCTCAGGTATCCAGTTTTACTGATGATAGGTGGTATAGTGGGTTGGTATTAATCAACAGTTTTTCATGCACTCACAAAGCTGTTTCTCTGCCTTCTAGGTTGTCTTCTGGTGTGTGGTTGGGTTAAGTGGAACTGGGGTCCTGACCAGGCAAACACTCAGACCTAGCTCCACTTCCTGCAGGAGACTTGGCCTCCTCATCTTCTCATGTGCTGCTTCTCCTTGGTGATGGGGTGGTGGTTCCAAGGGTGCCAGCTCTTGTTGTGCAGACATCTGCCAGGCTGGCGGAGTATCCTGGTGATGCCCTAGTGAACTTATTATGTCATTTCATCCGATATTTGAGGTCCCATTCTCATTTCCCTGAGGCTCTTGCAGGCAGCATCCAGTCAGCGGTTCCTAGTGAGGGTCTCCAGATGCCCTGCAAAGAAAAATCTGTATATGCTGCCTTAATATTCCCCTCCTTCTTCTGTGGGGAAGGAGAAGCTGTTTATCTGAGATGCAAGGTGCAGGACTGGGGCTGCTGTAAATAGTGCTCTGCTTTGGTGAGCCTGCTGTGTCAAGGAGGGACAGCCTTGTGGCAGGCGATGAGGGCTAAGCCCATGAGTGAAGATTAGAACAGCAACTGCAGATTAGGGCATTTCTACCTGGACTCATCCTTAATTCTGCCTGATTTAAAATAACATGCAGTGGCAGTGGTGGTGACAGGGAGGGAGGATTCATGGTGGCCCTGACAAATGGACCTGGAGTAGGGATGTTTGGCCCCTGAAATCTGTGGGGAAGGTTGGAGGGTGTTGGCATATGGGTGAGTGGACAGAAGGATAGGTGGTGTCATGGAGTTGGCTGATGGAAAACTGGTGGAGAGAAGTGTGGTGAAATGGGGTGAATGGAAGCCCAGCAGAATGGAGCTGCAGAGCAGGCAGGACTGTGAATTGTGGGAGGGTGTATGGGGAAAAGAGCATAGTAGCTTGATAGATAAAATCACTGAACACATGCATGGTAGAAACAATTAATCTCTTGAAGAGAAAAGAGTGAGTGGGAGAGTAGGTGCAGACTAAGAGGATTTCCACTACTTGAAGCCATTGTATGCAGGCACTCGCACCAAAACCATATCCTAATTTACACTCTGTGTCACCTCCCTGTGTGTCTGTGGGAAGCCACCCTTACTTCAGACTGCGACTGCTTTGCATCGCTTTAGGTCAGATGGATAAAAAGGTTCAATCTAAAAATGTCCTATTTTAAGTTAATCCTCAGAAATAAAATGAGACCATGTTCCCAGTAAATTCCCTGTGGCTACAACCCAGGCAAGGCAGCAGGGCAGGAGCTCAGCAGAGCAGAAAAGGACTGGTGAGGGGTGTCTGTCCCCTGCAGAGGTCTGCTGCTTTCTGCTGGTCCAGAGAGATGGGGCTTGCCCTGACATGTGTCTGGCCTCCCTCCCCACCAGGTGTTCTCTATCGTGGTGTTCGGCTCCATTGTCAATGAAGGGTACGTGAACCGTGTGGATGAATTAGAAGAGCACTGCATTTTCAACCGCAATCACAATGCCTGCAACTATGGCATTACCGTGGGTGTCCTCGCCTTTCTCAGCTGCCTTCTTTACCTGGCTCTGGATGCCTACTTCCCACAGATCAGCAGCGTCAAGGACCGCAAGAAGGCAGTGCTCTCGGACATCGGAGTCTCGGGTGAGCTTTGTGGCTGTTCGGCCCTGCTGGGGCCTTTATTCCAGCCCTTCAGGCAAACTGCTCAATGTCAGGCTCTCCCCTGAGTATGTCAAAGGGGCCAGGAATGGAGTGAGGGCAGAATCAAGTGAAGCACCTGAATTTGCTAAGGACTTTGGGCTTGCAAGTTCATTCACAGTTAGCCCCTTCCTTAGCAATCCTATGTGCAGCTGACAAGGGAAGAGGAAGGATTGTGCGCTCTTTTTCTGTTGTTTTGGAATGCCCATTTCCCTCACTGCGAGGTGTCTGCCTGTGATTGGCAGAGGGTGAGTACCTCCTACCTCCACCCTTTTCCTGGGGGCACAGCATGTTAGTGATCTTTCAGCACCTTTCTTTGATGTGAGTCCCTGAGCTGTTCTGTCCTGAGCACAAGCTGGTCTCTGTGTAAGAGCAGAGTTAGCAGCAGTTAACCAGCTGCTTTGCACTCTTTTGCAGCTGCTGTGGAAGGAATTGCTCTTTGCTTGTCCTTGCAGGACAGGATTGTGAAGCAGTGGCTGTTTCATAGAGCCCAGGTGATTGCTCTAGTATTGGAAGCCCTTCAGGCTCCCTCCCAAGTCCAAATGCAAGTCCTGTGATCATTCCAAATGCAAGCAAATGACTTCTCCTGAGGTGCTTTCTGCAGACACCTCTTGGTCACCTTGACAATTTGCTGTCAGGGAGCCTGCCAGCTCACTTGGGCTCAGAATGGCTGAGCAGTCAGTTTGGCCCAGTGTGCAACAGAGTCGTGGGTCTCAGATGGTTGAAATTTCCAGAGAAATGTAATATGTGTATGTTATGCTCACACACATCTTCTTGTTGTCTTTGTTCTTCACTTTGGCATGCTGGTGGTGGTCAATTCCAGCCTTTTGGGCATTCCTCTGGTTCGTTGGCTTCTGCTTTCTGACCAACCAGTGGCAAGCTTCAAAACCAGAAGACAACCCACTGAATGAGGGAGGGGATGCAGCCCGAGCAGCCATCACATTCTCGTTCTTCTCCATCTTTACCTGGGTGAGTACAGTAGCCATGATGTTGGATCAAATGTCCCCTGTGGCATAATATCTTGTGGGGAAGGAAAGGTGACTGGCTAAGACTGGTTCCCTCTGGGATCTCAGTTCGCATGGCTTCTGAGGAGGAAAAGCAGGAGAGGAGGTGGTTGGGAAGTAAACTTGAGAAACAGGGACTCAAAATTGTATATGGAAGAAGGTTTTAGAGCACTAATAAGCACAATGGGGAAGAGAGTCCTATATCCCAGTAAGGAGTGTTCTCAACAGACTTTTAATATGACGTTGGGCAAGCCATCTCCCCAACCACTATTGTCATAGAATCATACAATAATTTATGTTGGAAGGGACTTTTAAAGGCTATCTAGTTCAATGCCCCTGCAAAGAGCAGGGACATGTTCAACTAGATCAGGTGGCTCAGAGCCCAATTCAATGTGACTTTGAATGTTTCCAGGGATGGGGCATCCACCACCTCTCTGGACAGCCTGTTACCGTTTTCTCTATGTGTCAGAGGACTTCAACAGCATTTTCACCTTACAGACACTAAACAGAGAAGGGAGCTTCAGGCCAGGGGTTGCACCCATCTCCCTCCCACCTTTGCTCCTATCATGCAAGATGCCATCATTCTTCTTCTTGATTCTGCATCCACCACTGGAGTGCCACCTCATTAGGTTGCATTTTAGGAAGGTGATGGTGCTATCTTAAGACTGCCCTTTCCCCAGCAGTTCTTTATGGCTAATTTCCTGGGAAAACTGTTGGGTGCAATATAAATATCCCTGATAACTTACTCCTGCCTCTGAGACCACCAAGCACAAGTGATTTTTTTCTGAAGTGACAGGATATTGCCAAGCAGGAAACAATTTTAACCTTGTCTCCATGCATAAGCCCTTGTGGCTTTATCTTCTTCTTTTCCTACAGGCCCTGATGTTGGGCAGGGGCCAGATAGGAAAGACCATGGAGCTGCCAAAGAGGAAGGGGGGCTGCAAAGGGTTGTGCTGTCAGCACCCTTGCCACGGTGACACCGGGTGGGATTGAGGGACAGCAGTGTGTGTTCCCTTCATGAGCTGTGTCCTGCACCCGAGCGCTGCCAAAAGCCCCTTGCAAAACTCCAGCAGAAAGTAAGACAAGGAGCAGGGTTTTTGCAAGAGGTCCCTCACTTTTGGAGATGCCATCACCTGCAGTGATCCTTTCCCATGCACAGGCTTGCAAGTGGCCAAACAGGCATCCTCTTCCCCTGGTTCTTTTGGGGTTTGTTTTTATTTCAGTCAAACACTCTGGTTTGCTCTACCTTACTGATTCTCCTTCCCACACCCCTCTCTCTCCTCACAGGGCTTCCTGGCATTTCTGGCTTTCCGGAGACTCAGAGACATTAATTTTCAGGAGGAATACAATACCCTGTTCCCTAACTCCCCATCCTTGCTGCCTTAGTGCCCCTTGCTGATGGGAGAATTTGGGGGAAGGGATGGAAGGATGCATCTGGAGGAGGTCACTGAGCAGAGCTGGTTCCAATGCCTGACCATGAGTGTATGGTCACTGCAGGGCATGGGATGGGAAGATATTGGCCACTGAATTGGAATGGAGTTGTCCATTGAAGGAGGGATCTCCCTCTGGAGAGTTGGAACTGGCAATTTCTTCCCCTCTTCTGCTCCCTTCTCTCCCTCACCCATACCCTAACTAATGCTACGTAACACCACTGTGCCTTTTTTTGATGACTGCTCAGACCTAATACTTCAGTCAGGAGATGCCCTCTGCCCCCACCATTTTATCTCTTCCATTTCTTCCCAGACCTCATTTCCCAAAAACCTCTCCCCCATCACCTGCTAGACTGCTCACCTCTCTCAGGGATGCTCTGGGACAATGAGCCATGCCTGCTGAACCCTCTGCCCAGGCTCCTCCAGTCCACCAAAAGGTGCCCTGCCTGCAGTGCCTGAGGCAGGAGACAGCAGTTTGCTTGCTAACTGTCCCCTGTTCTGGGAAGCAGCTCCCTTGCTTCCTCCTGCTCCTTCCCAAGGTCTATGCTACACCTTGCGGATGTTGACTGGTGAAGGTGTTTCAGGGGGTGACCTCTACCTCAGTACTTGGTGTCAAATCCTGCTCTCCTTACTGGCATTTACAAGTCAAACAGCCTCGTACACGCAGCCCAGCAGCTGAGCCCTCTGGTGTTGCCGAGGCAGATTGCCATCCCACAGCCAGGAGGGACTGACTGGGATAACGACATGCGAGCTGAACCTCCACAACCCGGATGATGTTGGTGAAACCCCACTGGCAGACAGGAGGTGCCCTGAACATCGCAGAGAAAGCAGGGAGCCTTGGCAGGCTGCACACAGCCAGCTGGTCTTGCAGCCATCGCTGCCCCGTCCTCTCTCTTTGTTGGCTCATGCTTTCTGTGGAGAGCGTGGACTTCCATGCTTGTGGGGCATTTCACCGGCGATCTGCCAGGCAGGCCTCGCACACTAATCCGTAACCACTACTAACACCACTTTTGTTTGTTTCTCTTTTTCGGTACGTTCCTCCTCTTTTTTGTCTTCCCTCCCCTCTCTGCTTCCCATCTCTTCCCTCCACCTCCTCCCTTAAAGGTGGGCCAGGCATTCCTGGCGTATCAGCGTTTCCAGCTGGGTGCCGATTCGGCCCTCTTCTCCCAGGACTACATGGACCCAAGCCAGGACTCCAGCATGCCTTATGCTCCCTACACGAACGAGGAGGATGCTACAGATGCGGTGGGGACGTACCAGCAGCCCCCTCCAGCAGATGCTTTCGACACCGAGACACAGGGGTACCAAACGCAGAACTACTGAGCCACCGATGCCCCCTTCCCTTCCCCTTTTCCTTCTGCCCCCGTTCCCACTGCCGGCAGAAAGCCGAGGCACAAACAAGACACGTGCATAGTGGTACAAGAGGTGGCTCTCAGCTATGCTCCAGCCTTCTGGGTCATCTGTTTTTATTTATTGTTTTTAAAAAAGGCAAAAAAAAAAAAGGAAAAAAGGTTTCCCCATCACCTATTCCTTCTCCTCTCCCACCAAGCTACCTGCCAGAACCAAATTTTTCCAAAATCTGCGTTTTGATAGGAAGGTCCCCCCTTTCCTCCTCTCCCTTCTGCCTTGTTACAGAGGGCAGAATGTGTCTTGTGGACAGGAGAGGAGCTATGGCACCAGCAGGGCAGGGGAAAGGGTATTGGAGGAAGAACAGAAGCTATGAGAGGGACCAGGGACCTTCCTAGAAGAGATGCTATCACTAAAGGTTGGAGTAGTTGTGGGAGCATCCAAATTGGTCTAGAGCACCCGGTGGCTCAGGGCAGAGGAGAACGGTGTTGGAGTCAGCATTCAAGAGTGTGAGGAGGGGCCTGGAGGACAGAAGGAACAATGTCCTCCATATAAAGACAGGGGGGCTTTCCCCTGCCACATGCTAGTGAGGGAGGGGTGCCTTATTTTTAGAGGGTTTGGGAAAAGTGGTATTGGGTGGGGGGAGCACAAGAAGAGAAAATAGGAAGGGAAAAAGGAAGATTTGCAAGTACAATCAGAAATCACAGGCACATCTGTAGGTTACAGCAAGAGATTGAGCAAGGCAGAGGGGTAGAGGCCTGAGATTCACTCCTTCCTCAGCCCCCTTGGATTGAGGTGGAGGTGATTCCCCTCTCCCGTACATCCTGCTAGTCACTGCTCTTCCCAGACCAGTGTTTGATGAGGCAGGAGGGGAGCCATGCCCGGTCTCTGGGCCCAGATGCAGTGCCTGTGGGAGGAAGGAGGTGGGCTTCTAGAGAGCCCTGAGAGCCTTCAACCCCAGCTGGGCTGGTTCGAGGGGGAGAGGGGAGCTTTGTCATTTCACTTGGGGCAGGAGGAGAAGTAAGAGAGTTTTGCTCCTCAGGTCCTGCTGAACCTTCCTCTGTTCCTTTGCAATAGTGCAAAGCCTCTTGCTGACACCATCTTTGTAGCACACAGGAATGGAGCAGGACCCCACTTAGAAAGAAATACTGCTGCTGGGATGCACAGGGGTGCAGCCAGGCTGGGAAGGGTCCTACCCTATACGTCTGCGCTTTGCCTCCCACTCAGATAGGGAAGAGGTCTTGGCATCCAGAGAATTGGTTGGGGCCAGACTGAGTTGTCTGAAAACTGGTCTTTCTGTACTTGCCATAGACCGTACCTTAGTGCTCTTCTGGAGCATCTCAGATCCTGGCTAGCTTTAAAGTCTCACCTAGGTGGCAGCAGTGACTCTTAGATAGAGCTCGTATGGGTATCATTCCACACTCCTCATGATTTTGCTCCAAGACACAACTGTGGAAGCCCACTCTCTGTTCCAAGTTAGAAGTTAGGTCTGTGTGTGAAGACAGATTCCCAGATTTCCCCTAAATGGAAATAATTCAGCAATAGCTACCTAGACAATTCTGGACACAGACATCTCTCAGAGCACAAGAAGCAGGCTTTACCTTGCAGCAGTGAGGAGCTCCATCCCTCGGGCAGCCACCCTGCTAGATGCAACACTAGTCCCAGTAGCAGAGATCAGGAGCAGATCCAAAATCTGTTGGTGCCCGCACTGCACATCCACTCTATTCCTCATAGCCCCCTTAGGAGTGGGGAGAATGGGACACAAGTCTGGTCTGTGGCTGTGTGAATATATCATCTGAAGGACACCAAGGTTACCAGTCCTTCCCTCCTCCCAGTGCCACACATAGATAGCAAAGGGGTAGAAACTGTAGAGCAGCAGGCCCCCAGAGGGAAGTGGAGCAGTGTCTCCACTGTATACAGGCACTGTTTCTCCCTGTTCCTACCAGCACACTTGTGCTGCTGGTGGCTGTCGCCATGGCTTGTCCTCCCCAGGCTTGCCCCATCTTCCTGGTGATTATCCACTGATGAAGACAGGAGCAGAGGATCAGGTAGCCCTTAGGACGGAGCAGGAATGACTTGGCACAGGCACACATCTCTTGCTCTTTGGCTATGAGTGAATGCAATACTGTAAATAGGAGGGGTGCTTTTTGGAAGGAAGCCCCTCGAGCTTCATTTTCTGTGGGTTCAGCCTAATATTTAGGCTTGGGACGGTTTTACTTTATTGAGAGAGGTTTGTTGCGACTGGATGTGGGGGGAGCACCCTCCTGTCTGTCCCCCACCAGGGGACAAGAAGGATTGAATGATGAGGTGGAGGAGGAGAGAAATTAGTTATACTCACCCAGACTCATCTGTGTCATCCTTCATGCTTTCCTTTGGGGTGTGGGGAGGGAACTGAGAGGAGGTGGAGGCTATAAGTAACCATCCCTCAGCACAAAAATGTGTTGTACCTTTTGGGAGGTCTCTCCTCTGTGAGTGACTAGGCACATAAGGAGAGGTACAGGCAGTATGTGGGGGATCTACCTGAGGCTCTGTTTTGAGGTGTGGTGCAGGAGCATTTTGCATGCCCCTTCTCCCATCAGAGGTACGTAGGCAGCTAAACACCATTTGGGACTGACTAATGAACATCATTTTCTTTATCCTCTTGGGCTTGCTTCTCTCATATAACCAGCTGATGGGCTTAGGTGGGCTTGAGGCAGGAATGAGCCTCCCCCTCAGAACAAGCACTTCAGTGAGACATGAGCCAGGTCTCTTCATCTTGGGTTACTTCCCATCTCTCTGTTGTTCTCCTTGCTTTGTGTCATAAGAAAAGCATTGACGTGACAGGGGACACTGCAACAGTAGATACTTGGACAACTTCTTGCTTTTTCTCATGGGAGAAGACATACTCTGGTAGGATTCATGTGGTTTCAGCCTTTGCAGTAGAGGGTTGGTGGTGACAGACCTGGGAGTGGGACTCTGTTTGCATGTAGCCCTTTAAAATGTAGAATGCAATTTCCAGTGGCATTTGGCTGGTTCTGTAGCTGATGAGACATACAGACCTACCCAAAGGGTTATGTTATCTTAGGTGCTTCTGATAAGGTGGTGCCTATTTCTGGTGATCATAGGCGAGACTTGAGCAGCTGACTGGAACATGTCCCTTTTACATTCTACGTGTGGGTGAGATCAGCCCCACTCCGGAGATAGGAGATCAGAGGGAAGACCGTATAAGCAAAATGTTAAGGCGGCTTTCTTCCCCCGATGCCATTTGTTCTGATTATAGAGGATTACACATCCCCTGTTGGGAGCAATGGCCCCTTGATGTCTTCTTATCTTATGAAGCCCCCAAGTAAGGGATTGTTTTGTGGAAGCAGAGGCTGTGAAGGGCAAAGAGATGATGAAACCTTGCCCTAGTTCTGTCTGTGGATTCAGCCTCCTGATGTGTTCCCATCCCTGGATCACCCATATCCTCACCACCCTGTTCATCACCTCATCACACACCCTTCCTCTCTGTGTTATTCCTGGCAGTTCCCACAGGGGAGGAGGTGTCTTTGTCCCTGTACCCTTGCAAGCACTAGGGAGGACCCAGCAAGGCAGCACTGCAGGGTGGTTCCCACAGGAGTCTCAGCTCCCATCCCCAGAGCAGGTACAAGGTAAGGAACCCCAGAGGCCACTTCATGCAGCAAGTTTAAACCATCCATGCAGACAACTCCCTGCTGCCTGTGTGGCATTTGTAACACCACCTGGGCTGCCCTGGTCCTTCCCCTGCCACATTACTGCCTGTGTATAGTATATATATTATATATATATATATTGAAAAAGATGTATAATATAAAGCTATACATATATACGTATATACGATGACTCATGGATGGCCTGCCGCATACAGGATCCTCTGAGTGGTCTTGTCTAAGCCCAAGTGTCCCTTCACCCCCTCCTCTCCCTCCCCCTGCCCCCGTCCATTCCGAAATTCAACTACAGCAAACCCCGCCACCTCGGCACCTGTGTTTACAATGTCCTATATATTTGTGGTTAACAAAGTGAAGGTGGTAACTACTGGTGTCTCAATAAAGTTATGACGTTCTAAATAACCATACTATATGGAAAAAAAAAGTGGTCTGGTCCTTCTTTGGGGAGGGATGGCTTTTAGCTTGATTTGCTACAAGAGCATTGGCTCTTGTGCTCCTGCATGGCCAAGCTGGCAAGTTTAGTGAAAATCAGTGGCTTGGATGGAGGAAAGAAACCTAAATAACTGCCCTTATTGCGAAGTTTCAGTGGAAGGTAATGGTTACATGTTTTACTTGGCCTGAGTTTCAAATCACACGCACGATCAAGTGTCTCTCAGCTAATCAGCAGTAAAACTTGAGGAGCCTGACATGCCATGTTAGAAGTGAACTCTTACCGTGAAAAGGATGGGGCAATAGGAGGTGTGGATGGGGGACTTACAGGAATATAGGATACAAATCCATATGAAAATAAACACCTGTATTTCCACACTCAGGGAACCAGATCTGTTTAGTCTTTTGATGTGTCTTTATTCATCTATGTGTGACCATTGCTTGGGTGTACTGCAGGCTTTCAAAACATAATCAAATGAGCTCTCAGGGCCACTGCCCCCAGTGAAAAAGGGCCCACCACTAAAAAGGATCTTGTTTCAACAGGCTTTGCAATAAAAATGAAATTCAAAACCCCATCCTGTGCTGATGCTTAGCTAAAGCTTCCTTCTCATCCCCTTTTACTGAGTCTGTCACCCAAGTACCTGAGTTTCACATTTCCCAAACTTTGTGGGGTTTGAGGACAGTAAACAGAGGCACAGGATGGTGATCAGGCTCCAGCCAGTCCTACCAGCTGTCTCCCCCCTCGGGGACACCACTGAGCACACACTGCAGCTGCACATCACATTATATGCAAAAAGTGTTGGTGGACTGACCCATCTGTTTCATGATTAATCTTTCTTTGGACAAAGATCCTTCCTACAATCACGACTTTTGGGGTGGATGTTTCATGGAGATACAAAACGCACAGAAAAGCAAATGTCTGTGTTGGCAGGTGGAGTTAAGAACTGGTGAGACAAGATGTTGCCAAAAGCAAGCATTTCAGATGAGTAGGACTCCAACATTACTAGTTTGTTTGTGTTTTCTAATCATTTGAAAATCTCTTTAATTTTGCTCTCTGGTGTTTCACATGCTTATGAGTCATGTTTTGAAATTTCTCCCTGCAGCTATGACACCTAGAAACAATTATGTTACAAAGGTTTTTTTTAAAGTTCACATAATCCCAGGACTCAAGGAGATGAAACTTTAAGTGTATCAAGGAGTTCAATAAAATCATATGAAACAACCAATTTCCGTCCCTCAAAAATCCATCTGGCCTAAAACTGTACAAACTCTGTTTTGCAGAGGTATTTGACTCTTGGGGGATCAGAACACTCTCATCATTCCCCCTTTCTCTGGCAGTAGCTGTCCACATTCACTCTCCAACTCTTAGAGTGTGCCAGGGGAAGGAATCTTATTTCCAGCTTTCCTTCCTTAATGCTTACTCTTTTCATTGCCCCATCTTATTTCTCTGCCCTTCCAGCATGCTTGGAAACAGTGGCCTGCAAAGAAGTGAGGAACATTAGGGTACCTGTACCTGTGGGAAGCATCAGGCTGAAGTTTGTAAAGATAAATGAGGTGATCTCGGAGTGGAGCTTACAACACCACTGCCCCACCATCTCTTTCTGTCTGTAGTAGATGCAGAGCAAGTATGGCAAGCTGGCTCTGTTAGAGAGACTATCCCAGTTTGGAGAGACAGGTGTCTGCCAGGGAAAGCCAGAGCCTCCTTTGGAATGGAGAATGTAAAATCCCTCCCTCTGAATTATTATAATTTTGAAATTAAAGGTGCTTTCAGGCAAAATATGGGAATAGAAGTAACAGTACTTTACTAGGAATATTAAAAATGTAGTAGTACAAAAGAGCAAACAAAAAAAGAAAACACAGAGTCAGGATACAATCTGACACCCTGTTTGTCAGGGGGTTGGTAGCAGTCCAGTTAAGTCCTTCTGGAGTGACAGATGTGGTTCTGTTGGAGCAGAGGTGATCCTGTAAAAGGGTATAGTTTCTTCTGAAGGTCCACTGGTAGTGAGATGGGTCCAGTCTTCCTCTGGGAATCAATGGAAACAGTCTGCCTTGGTGTTCTGACTCTCAGATTTTATCCAGGTAGGAATGCTTGGCTCCTCCTGCTGGGTGGAGCATCTCAAAATGGGATGATGTAATTTTATCAGTCATGCAGTGAGACTCCATGGCCCCTTAACAGAAGATATCCCCCTGGAGGGAGGATGGGTCATTGAAGAGATAAAGAAAAACACCTCCCCAGCCGGTTTCAACAGATGGCAACAGAATACATACCTTTGGTTACATCTTGCATTGCAACCCAAGACCGAGACCCTTCCTTTCTTCCATGTCACCTCCTGCAAGCTTTGCAAAAAATCATGGCTTTCCTTTCCAGCTCCAACCTCTGTTAACATCAAAATGGAAAAAAAAATCTTCCTAAACACATCTCACACATGATCAGAAGAGAGAAACTAAATGATGTGATGGCTTCTGCCAGCAATACGGTAAATGCTTCCCAGTTTCTGAGCATCTACAAGAGCACTGTGCAGGGGCTGCCCCAAACACGTTTCTCAGTCATGCTGTTCACCTTTCATCCAGCAGCCAAGTAGTGACCATGCTTCTTCCTTTCCTGCAGAGAAAGGTTCCATAAAAACAGGAAGACAGCAGTACTGCTTGGCATCAGGAATACTGTGTGTATAATCCCTAGCACTGGGGACAGAGAAAATGAGAGAGTAATTACAAAAAGAGAAAGAGAGAAGAACAAGAAATGTGGGAATTTAACGTGAGAGGGGTAAGCTATATATCTGGTAGCTACTGAATCATATAATTCATTTACTTGTGCATGGATGGTGAGGTTCAGTGGCCAATGTCCTGCATTCCTGGGGAGATCTTGGCTGCATGGGAATACAGCGTGGCAATTTCTGAGAGAATTTGCAGAAAGTAAGAAACATAAATAGAGCTTAAAATAAGTTTGATCAATACAGCCAACAGAAAGTCAGCACACTATTTCATCTTCCAAGTGCTACATAAAGCTTTCAATGAGCAGACATTAATGGAGTAGCTCATCAGCTTCTGCAACACTTTCTTTCGGAGGACTGTGAAATGCTGGACCAACATGCATTTAATGCTGCAAATGGTCTCATTTGATAAATCCTACTATTCACTTATTTTCCAAGTCAAGTAGTTAATTGACTCACTCAAGGTTAAGGCAGAAGCTCAGTGACAGAACCACAGGAGTATCCAGGTCAAATCTGGCACAAATATTTTCACCAAGAAAAAAATGCCTCATACCAGGTCTGCATTCCAGTGTAAACTGGCAGAAAAAAACCCCAAATGACAAAGATTAGTGGCTACGAGCTGAAGCCAGATATTTAAATTAAGAACAGAGCACATTATTAACTGCAAGAAGTGACAAGCCATTTTACAAAAAAGGAAAGTGGCAGACTTTCTATCTTGTATCTTTAGGAAAGTTGTTTTGCTCTCTCATTGACTTCACATTCTGCCTTATTGCACTCACACAGAATCTGCTCTTGTTAGTCTCAAAAGGGCTCAGTTATGGATGGAAGAAGACAGAAATGACTCCTGAGTTCCCAGTCCTCCAATGCAATGCATGCTGACAGTCTCTGGGCACACCCAAAGCCTTGCTGATTTCAGTGTCACTCTGAGCAAGGACGCAGTCTGACTGTGCCCATCAAGGTGCATGACTGCAACCTTCAATGGCATTAAATAACCATAAGCTGCTGCTGCAATGCTGAAAAAGTGTCATCCTGTTTTAAAGCAAAGACACTTGCCTGTAGCTTTTTAATGACAGGGACAATGCTGTGCTATGCGTTTTTCTGCAGCACTGGGAACTCTTCTTTTGATACTGGCAAGAAAACAAGTCTTTGTCAGTACTAAATCTGTCCATCCTGCTTCTAATACAGACTTCAGACCTATTCCTATAATTATTTTTACCTATTCACAGCTTTACCCACAGGAATACTCTGAATGACATCACTGAAACCCAAGCTTATACAGAAGCCTAAACCTGAGGAAACTTATTTGTAGACCTAGGTTCTAAATTTGGCATTTTCTTCTATCTTTGCAGAATATAAGCTTTAAAAAAGGTAATTCTGTCTGTGAACCTAATTCTGCTTGAAAGTCTGTATATTTGCGAGCCTCGCATGAAGAGGAAGCATCTGTAATCTTTGTATATTTTGAAGAAAGACATGTAACAAGACAATAGGCAAAGGATTTACAGGAAAGGAAGCTGGAATCCTCTGGCAGAAACCCTTGCAGCAAAAGCCATCATTCCATAGAATGAGGTTAATTAACTGTTAATTAACAATTATTTCTGAAGTGCATCTGAATCAAATATATCTGCCACAAAGATGTCGTTATAAGTGTATCAAGCCACTGCTGGAAGTCAAGACTATTTAGCACTCCCACCCTCACCACAACTGAACTGCTACCCATGACTGAAACTGCACGTCTGTCATGTTGGAGCCCCTGCAGCTACAATACGCACAGGGCTCTTCCCCAAGCCCTTGCTGTCACAGCCTGACTGCTGGCCATCATTCACATTAAGATACGCCATTCACACTCCTGGAGGGCTCTTCTCCTGACTTACAATATTGAGAAAGCAGTGAGATTGACTCTTGTGTCTTCCCTCCTCCATCAGCTGAGCTGATTCAGTGGAAACAGCCTATGTCTGGCAAGAGAGGATCTTAAATAAGAGCAAAATCAGTGATCTCTGATTTTGTCTGTATTGGTCAGGCAGGCATACAAGTGATTTTACTGTTGTGCCTGACTTGAGACTACCAAGAACTGCTCCAAACTGTGGTGAGGATTGAGAACCACTTGTCATCTGTCCTAGACACCTTCCTACTGCTCCCCTGAGGACATGGTCCAACTACATCCTTGTTATGGCCTGCGAGAGAGGGAAAGGGCAGGACACAGACTGCAAGCTGAGACACATGGATGCCACGCCTGTGGTGCCTAAGGAACAGGGTGCAGCTGAGAGCTGGTACCTGGGCTGAGTCTTCTCTAGAGGTTGCTTAGAACATGATGAACTACTAAGAAAACCATTTCAACACCAGGCTACCTCAAGGCTCTCTGGCACTTAGGGAGACCCCATTTCACAGGATCCAGGATTCGCAGTACCAACTGCACCTCAAGGACTGTGTTCAGTTTTTGCCCTTCACTTTAAAAAGGACATTGAGATGCTGGAGCAGGTCCAGCGAAGGGCAGTAAAAGATCTAGTAAAAGAAGGCTTGTGAAAGATCTAGAAAACACATCCTATATGGAAGATGAGAGGGAGCTGGGTTTTTTTAGTCAAAGAGGAGGCTAAAGAGGGACTTCATTGCTCTCTAAAACATGTGAAAAGAGGTTGTAGTGAGATCGGGGCCAGTCTCTTCTACTGTGCCTGCAGTGAGAGAACTTGAGGAAATGGCCTTAAGCTGAGACAGGGGAGATTCAGATTAGGTATTAGAATTTTCTTCCCCCACTGTTATGGTGGTCAGGCATTGGAATAGGCTGCCCACGGAAGTGAAGGAGTCGCCATCCCTGGGGGGTTTTAGGTGGCATCTGGATCTGGTGCTGGGTGATGTGGCTTAGGGCTTACAGTGGCAGTGCTGGGTGGACAGTTGGACTGGACGATCTCAAACGTCTCTCCCAACCCTGATGAGCCCATGATTATGTAAGATACTCACAACCCTGCTGCTCTTTCCTCCTCCTCGACACACACACGCTGGCAGTGGCGGCCAACAGGTGCTTCTTTCTCACACACTTGAAGGCCATGGGTAAGAAATGGAGATGCCTGCACTCGGCCTGGACCAGAAGGAAGGTACAACGACAGGTCCGTGCCCAAGCGCTCCAGCTCCACGGGCTTTCCGCCGGGCCCTGCCCGGCGCCGCCTCACGCGGGGGCGGGGCCTCAGTGGGCCCGAGCTGTGGCGGCGGAGGGCGGGCGGGAGGCGGCCGCTCCCGCTCCAAGATGGCGGCGCAGAGGAGGAGTCTGCTGCAGAGTGTGAGTGGCATCTTCCCCCCCCTCCGTGCATACGCGCCCCCCAGGTGGGTGCCAGGGAGTCCCCGGGCCTCCTCCTCACCCGCCCCCCGCGCTGCCATGTGGGAAGGGGGAGGTCCCCCCGCCGTGGGGCGGTGGGTGGCAGCTCTCCCGCCCCCTGTGCCGCCTCGGGGCAGGGGGTCCCGGACTGCGGCGTCCCTGCGTGATCAGCACTCCACAGGCTGGGCTGACCGGCCGCTCTGCAGCGCACGGTGGGCGAGAGGTGGCTGGGGGGGCCGTGCCAGTGCTGCGGGCTTCGGGGTGCCCCGCTGTGTGAGGGGGCAGCTGGCGTCTGCAGGCCGAGCGGGAGATGGCGTCCCCAGGGATGTCTCTCTAGATGTTGGCTGCAGCAGCAGGCCCCAGTCCCTTGTCCTGGTTGAGTAGTCCTGGGAAAATCCAGGACTTTCCCTGCACTCCCATGCCAGGAGTGCGTGAGGATCTGATTCACCATAGGAATAGCTAAGCTAGTGCCGTGCTGTATGGAGTGCAAAACTTGCGTGCACATTCGCATTTGGTTTCTTGTTAACAAGAGCCGAAGTGCAGCCAGAGCTCAGCTTCAGAGGGAAGGGACGTGGTAAATGATGCTGTTCTGCAGCGGGGAAATACGGAGTTATTGGCTGTGCTACTGGTTAGCAAAGGGAGAAGGGTTGAGAAGAGGGTGGGGTGGACTGGTAACTTGTACTGGACCACGATCCTCACTTCACGCTGCTTGGCATTTACATGGTCTCTTTCCTCTTCCTGTCTGCCAGGAACAGCAGCCCAGTTGGACAGATGACTTACCATCTTGTCATCTCTCTGGGGTGGGCTCAGCTCCAAACCGTTCCTACAGTGCAGATGGCAAGGGGACAGAGGGTCACCCCTTGGAAGATAACTGGTTAAAATTCAGGTAAGTGAGTTTCACCTGGGACACCTAATCCTACTGGCACAAGGGCACGTAAAAGAGATGTTTAGTTTGTCACATAGGACGTGGAATAAGAGGGTGAGGCCTGAGCATGCAAGAGGTGTCTACAGGAACTTGTTACTTGTGTATGTGTCTTAGAGTGACCTCTTTGCTTATGCGCTCTTGGCAGGAGTGAGAACAACTGCTACCTCTATGGTGTCTTCAATGGTTATGATGGCAACCGAGTCACCAACTTTGTGGGTCAGAGGCTCTCTGCAGAACTGCTGCTGGGCCAGCTTCATGCAGATCACAGTGATGCTGACGTGCGTCGAGTTCTGCTGCAGGTAAAGAAGCTTTGGGAGCAGCTCCTGCTTCTTGCATTACCCACCTCCTCTTTTCCATCAGGGTAGCAGCATCTGTTTCTGTGGGGGTTGGAAACATCTGGTGGTTCAGGTTGCACTCATCCTGAGCATCTGTAGTGCTTTGTTTCACTCCTGCCTCATCCCATCTGTCCCCTGGCTCCATCAGCACAATGCTGAGAGCTCTCCAGGAAGCTGTAGCCAGTCTTCCCTGGATGTGTAGGAACAAGTCAGCCTGTGAAGGAGATGACAGTGAGTGAAGGGGAGAAGATAATGTGTGGGGAGATGGATTTGTGAGTGCGCTTTGTTGAGTGACAGGATCAACACACAAGATCAGATAGATCTCTGACATTGCTGTGAATGTAATTTTTATGGTGTTGTCTTATATTTTGAGTTGTTGCAGATTGTTTTTACAAGCTGTTAACTAGTTGTGCTGAAACAATGGTGTTTCAGTGTGCTGTAGTGGTCATTGAAAGTCTGTATGTACAGTGATTATGAGCTGAGAGATGAGGATGAGTAGCCCCAAAGTCTGCAGGCATTGGATAAGAGCTTAGTTTCTCTTTATGGACTTTTTTTAGGCTTTTGATGTGGTGGAAAGAAGTTTCCTGGAGTCTATTGATGATGCCTTGGCAGAGAAGGCCAGCCTGCAGTCTCAGCTACCAGAGGTAATGTAACCTTAAGAGCTTGCTGGAGGTCCCACCTTCCAGCTTGCTGGATGAGGTTTGGGCACACTAGTTAATTTTATCCAAGGAAGGCTGTAAAAGTTACTTCTCGGTTGTTCTCTTCTGGTAGCTTGCAGTGCCTTGGTCCATTTCCCAGAGTTCTCACTGTTCATACTGGCACTGCTTAGACCTGACATTGGTTATCTGAGTAAGGAACTGAGTGTATCACAGAGAGGAGTTCAGCCTTTACATGTGGCTCTTCCAGGACAAAGCCATGCAGATGAGAGGAAAGGCCTCAAATTTGCATGATGTCTGGGCAAATATGAGCTCTGTTCTTCAAGTGTACTGGACTGTCCTCTCCAGAATCACATCAAAGCTGTGTCGTTTGCTAGGATTGAACAGAAAATTTTATGTCTTGTACAGGCATGACACAAGGCTAAGACATGTCAAGATGAGTCCTCTCCCTACATAATTTTTATTCCAGCTGTGATTTCTGTCTTGGGGGCTGTGTGTTTAAGCTTCCCCCTCATTTTGGCTTCCAGGGTGTCCCTCACCACCAGCTCCCTCCTCAGTACCAGAAGATTGTAGAGAGATTGAAGGCTGTAGAGCAGGAGATCTCTGGAGGAGCCATGGCTATTGTGGCTGTCGTTCTCAACAACAAGCTCTACATCGCCAATGTGGGTGAGTTGGTTTTTGTCAGTGCTCAGTCTCAGCATTCCTGAGGAAGGCAGGGGTTCTAGGAAGTAAAATAAATTTGAATGTGGGGGCCAGTGTGTTTGGTCTGTGGCCAAGCAGTGGTATGCTTGCTGCTTACACAAGCACTTGAAATCAGCCTAGCTCTTCATCTCTGCAGATGTTGGCTGATGTGGTGTGTACGGCCAAAGAACAGAGGGAAAATGGGAGGAGAGGAGTCATGCAGGTTCACTGAGAAACAGAGAACTTTCTTGGCTCAGGTCTGGATGGAGAACTGCCTAGCAGGCTTACCATGCTGCTAGCAAGGCTGCTTTTTGGAGATGATGAGACATGAGACAGTACATGAGCCTTTCTCTTCTTTTCTGTCTTTATTCCCGTCTCTGTTCCTTTTCCCTTTGGATATGTTCTCTCTGTTAATGCAGAGCTATCTGGTGCCTCATCTCGCTGCTCCCACTGCAGGTACCAATCGGGCACTGCTATGCAAGTCCACAGTGGATGGGCTGCAGGTGACCCAACTCAACGTGGACCATACGACAGAGAATGAAGATGAACTTTTTCGCTTCTCTCAGCTGGGTGAGTATTGAGTTTTGTGTTCATAGCTGAGAACATCGCATGACTGTTTATCTAGGGCACCAAGAATTACTCAAGCCACAGAAGAATAAATAACCACAAAAAGAAGCTTACTGTGTTTTCAGATGACAAGTTCAGTGCCTTCTTTTTGTGCCTTTCTAGCCATTCTGGGGCCTAAGGGTAAGTAAGCTCATCTCACTCACCCAGCAGAAAACTGTGCTTTTGTTTCAAGTTTTAAGTGTTAGTTTTGTGTCCAGCTGCCAAGGTGGCATTGATTTGCCCTCCAGCTGTTGCTGTAGTCGATAGGAAGGCAAGAGTGGAAGCACAGAGCCAGAGGGTAGAAGTGAAGCAGACAATGTATGACGGCTCCTGTGGAGGCAAACCTCAGTTATGCTGCTTTAAGTTCTGTGTGATGCCTCACTCTCAGGATTGTACATTTCAAATTGCCTTTGTACAAGCTGCTGCTGAGAAAAAGCAGCTTCACTTCAGACAGAGCCAGGCCAAGCACTGGCATTTACTCCTCTCACATCAGTAAATACTGAACTCATAATGCTGACATTTTGCTTTAGGTAATTTTCCTTTTCCTTTTACAGTGTTTGACATGTTTGCTTTCTTGGTCTAGAGCTAACCCAGACCACTTTGCCAGTACCAAATTCTTACTGAGATACTTTGGTCCTGAACTTTTATATAGGTAGATCTAAGGTGACATTCTTCAATAGATTCACCTGGCAGATATATTCTTATTGGGTGAAGCTATCAATGTGGTAATTTCTGCTACTAGGTCTTGTTTTATTCTATTTCTCTTTCATTCCCACTTTTACTCCTACTCCTGCACTAGGGATACGTGCTGTGAAACAGAACATTGAATACAAAAATCCAGGGAAAGAGATTTTTTGAGTGTGTTTTTGCAACCAAAAATGCAGAATTTAGCTGCAGTCCATAGGAGAAGAGGGATCTGTTAGATGTACCAACCTTACTGTACCAACTTACTCACCAGCAGCACTGGTGCTCCTGCCTACAGTCCCAGCAGAAGGAAGATTCTGTGAAACAAGACAGTGTGCACAGGCTGTTTTGGGGCCCAAGGGGGGTTGTTTTTGAGCTAGATTGAAGCATAGTCATAAGGGGTAGTGGGGATAGCGTTTGTCATGATGGTGCCTGTGCCACCCCTGTCTTGGGGGAAGGATGGGAGAGGTCTTGTTCTTTTGTGCTTCTTCAGCCAGCACATCGCAGCTTGTTCAATGCCCTGGGAGAGTTGCTGTAATTTGGACATGACTTCTCTTGGCGTCCTGTGAGCTTCCCTGTGTTTGTGTCTGTCAGTGGCATGTACCTTCCTGCAAGGAGCTGGCAAATGAGCCAGGCCATGTTGATGAGTCAGCTGTGGTCTGCAGCAGATGGAGGACTTGTGTCTTACTGCTGGGGTAGGTGTGGAGCCATCTGTGCAGCGAGGCTTCGTTTGACTCAAAGAGAGAATTTCAGCTGGACTCCTGCCTTCACCTTATACTGAGGATAGTCATCCCTAGATAAAACTTCAATGTTTTCTGGCTGATAGCTCTAGATATAATGAGGAAACGAGGGTTGCCAGGACAGACCAGGTAAGCGGATCATCTGCTCCAAGTCCTGCCTCAAATAGTAGCAGCACTCAGATGATTCCTGTTAGAACCTTTTTCGAGATGGTGTTACTTCCTAGGCCCTGCCAGAGCTATATCGCCATAAGTTTATTTAAATAAATACTTGTTTGATCATTGTTCTTATTTTAGGAGTAGCCCACATTAATTTGAGCACTTGAGCAAAGTCAATGCCTCTTGTAGATGGTTCACCTTTTCTCAGAATCATGGCGTGGGTAAGGTTGTAAGGGATCAGAGTAGGTCATCTGGTCCAAGCTCCTGCTCAAGGAGGGTCATTCCTGAGCACGTTGTACAGATTCTTGAATATCTCCAGTGAGGGAGACTCCACAGCCTCTCTCTGCAGTCTCATGTATTAGTGAAATTGCCATATGGAGCTTAGGAACAGGGGTCAGTTACAGGTGGAAGAAAAAGCAGAATCCTTCACATATGTTTTCCTCATTCCTGCCTTCTCCTCCCATCACGCAGTCCAGAGCTGACGGGCGCGGATGTTCCCCTGCCTTTTCAGCAAATGCCTGTGCAGCCAGGCCAGCCGCTGCTGGTGGCTTTGGATAGGATGTGGACTTGGACTCAGGGCCAACTGTTGCATTCAGAGTATGCCTGTTGGGCTGTGTGTGTCTCCCTCATTCTCTCTCCTCCTCAGCTTGGCACTAATGAAAAGGCATCCCTCGGAACACAACCCCTTTTCTCCCTGTTTAGCTCCTGATGATTCTTCGATGTCTCGTTTTGTCTTACAGTTCTGTGTAACTGTGGATACTTCTTTTCTCAGAGGAAGTTCTGCAACTTTCAGAAAGTTAATAAAGCATTTTTTGTTTTCAATCCGGCAGGCTTGGATGCAGGGAAAATAAAACAAGTGGGAACTATTCGTGGGCAGGAAAGCACTCGGCGCATTGGAGATTACAAAGTCAAATACGGCTATACTGATATTGAGCTGCTCAGGTCAGAAAAACTCAACTGTGGGGGTTTCAAGCCATGATCACTCCATTCTCACCTACTGTGTCACCATTAAATGCTAAATTACTGTCTCGTTCCAGTGCTGCTAAATCTAAGCCCATCATAGCAGAGCCTGAAATCCATGGAGGGCACTCGCTGGATGGGGTGACGGGCTTCCTGGTGCTCATGTCGGAAGGGCTCTACAAAGCGCTGGAGGCAGCTCACGGGCCTGGGCAGGCCAACCAGGTGAGCCTGCTCACAAGGGAGACATTCTTGTGACTATTGACTCTCTCCAGCTGTGTCACCTGCTCTCATACAGGCTGTCCTCCTCATCTGTGCTGTCAGTGCTGGCCAGGCTGAATGCCTGTGCCACCCCATTCCAGTCTAATGACATGGGAGCTGCTTTGCCAAGCCAGTTCTTCTAGGCAGCTGCCTGTCCCTTAGGCGTAGCCCATTAAAGGGAGTGGGATGACTCAAGGCACAAAGGCACATTATCAGTAGGTAAGCATCACAGTCAGATGAGTTGCCATAAAAACTCTTAGATCACGTGGCAGTAAAAGATTTCCTCCAAAATCTCCTAGAAATCTTTCATCTTGTGATTTTTTTTCCCCTTCTCTGCTCAGGAAATTGCAGCCATGATAGCCACGGAGTTTGCCAAGCAGACGTCACTGGATGCTGTGGCACAAGCAGTGGTGGACCGGGTTAAGCGCATTCACTGTGACACTTTTGCCAGTGGTGGGGAGCGGTCAAAGTTCTGTCCCCGTCACGAAGACATGACACTGCTTGTGAGGAATTTTGGGTACCCCCTTGGTGAGATGAGCCAGCCCACGCTGACACCAACGCAAGGTGTGTTGAGAGAATGGAATGAAATGGGGTGAGGAAGATCTGTTGATTGATCCAGCACTCACCTCACACTGGGACAGGAGGCAGTTGGTGTAGAAGAACTTTTCATATTAAACAGATTATTGGCTTTTGAGATGTGGAATCTATGACAATTTGACAGGATACAGTACAGCATCAAGGGCACTTTGATACAAATTCTTGGGGATTTTTGCTGTTGTGCTGCACCCCCAGTTGCTCATGTCTGAACTGCATTTTATAACTTCTGTTTTCTCCCTTCTCAGGAGGCCGTGTCTACCCAGTATCTGTGCCATATTCCAGCTCCCAAAGCACAAGCAAGACAAGTGTCATGCTGTCTCTTGTCATGCCTTCTCAAGGCCAGATGGTCAATGGTGCCCACAGCAGCTCAACTCTGGATGAAGCCACCCCCACCCTCACTAAGTAACATACTGCTCTCTTGCTACCCACAGTTTTACCTGCACCTCATGCTGTATGAAGTGGTTGAAAAGCAGAGACAGCTGTTAGTTACCTGTCAGTCAGTCCCTTATTTGGAGTGTGCTACCCCCTCCACTACAGTATTGACAGCCAGCATAATGTGTTAGCTGGAAAGTGATTGTGTGAGGAGTGGGAATGAGTGAAGCAACAGCTTTGAAGCCAGCTCTGGCAACATGCCTTGAGAGCAGCATCTGCTGCTGTTCATGGAGGGCATTTTGGCAGTGAGCAGCCCTTCTCTTTGGATCTCGTGTGCCAAGTGTGTTGGGTGCTGTGCACAGAGGGAGTGTGGGTGCCCTTCATTTCAGCAAGGAAGAGGGATTATGCAGGTCACCTGTAAGGCTCTTGGAGAGGCTGCGCTCTGGAAGTTGATTTGCTTACAGGCACAGCTCAGGGAAAAAAAAAAAGTGGATAAAGGTTAGAACTGGGTCCTCTTTGGATCCACTCTGTAGGGTCATACTAGTTAGTGGCTGTGGTTTAGGTTGGGTCCTTGGCACAGCATGGTATGTACACACTGCACAGTGAAGAAGCGCTGTGGGTATTGTGCTCTGTAGCTCCAGAAACAATGAGGCTGACGCACTAAAGCTGCTTTGGCTGCAGCACAGGTCATGCAAGAATAGCTTTCCTCGCTGCCAGACTCTTCCCGTAAAGCTCATATTGTTCTGGGTATGGGGAGGCCAGCAGAGTGCATGCCTGTTTTTGTCTGCTTCCTCTCTGTTCTTCAGATGCCTGGTTGTATTAAGGCCTCCCAGTTAATGCGAATCAGATACCTTTGGTACCTGTCAATTCCAATCAGTTCTCAACACTTTTAGTGCTCTCATAGAGCAAGTGACTGCAACTTTTTACCTGTCTGCTAGGATAGCTTGATCGGTGAAGAAGCTGATGCTTGTTCTGGTGCTTTTCTTGTCCAGTGCATCAGGTGGAGTAGAATAAAGATGTTTATGTTCTCTTTTTCCCTCCTTAGCCAAAGCCCAACTGTGACGCTGCAGTCAACCAATACTCACACGCAGAGCAGCAGCTCGAGTTCAGATGGAGGTCTCTTCCGCTCCCGACCCACCCACTCGCTCCAGCCAGATGAGGATGGGCGTGTGGAGCCTTACGTGGATTTTGCAGAGTTTTACCGGCTTTGGAACATGGACCATGGCGAGCAGGGAGCACTGACTGTGTCCTAATGTGTATCTGCCTCCTGCAGACACCTTGTGCTCATCTGTGTGAGCAAAAACTGAGGCAAGAGTGAGAGTGTTCCACTGAGGGCTGTGTTCTGCCCAGAACTAACTCCTATCCAAGATGTGCTGCACACTGAGCAGGGGATCTTGTGCACTACACATGTTGCCTGTGCCATGCTCCCAATCCTGCCCAGCCCTGGGAAGCCCTGTGAATAGGGAAAGGGGTCTTGAATGCAGCACTCACTGCAGGTTTTTGCAAATAAAGGTGCAGAGAGGGCTCCTTGTGGATCATGCAGGAGTCAGGCCTGTACAAAGGCTCTGTGTGTGCGTGTGAGTAGGTTTACACGTGTGTGCCTCTGTGTTGTGTGTGTGTGTGCTGTCATAATGTTTCCACAACTCAGTTCATAATGCTGTGATTCCAGTGTTCAACTCCATAGAAGATACCTCTATTTTGCAGAATAAATAACTTATAGCTACAGTCATTGGTATCCGTGTGGCTTGCTCTCTTATAGTGTCGTGTGTGGGTGTGACAGCTCCTCCTGGTGAAACCTTCTATTCCTCCTGAACAAAGGCTTGCACCTTTAAGGAGGAAAGCTGCTGCTTAAAAAGTGGCCTGAAGCCTTGCAGGTGACTTAAAAGTATAAGCTCTTTGTTTACTTACTTGCTGAGCTTTGGCACTGAATTATGGCTTAGAGTCAAGCCATAAACACAGGTTATCATTTTTTGTGGGTAAAATCCATTTTTTTTTTCCTTAATGTAGGCCATCTGGAAAGGTGTAGAAGCCAGGTGGAGTTTGTAATAAAGTTTCCCTGTACAGGTACCTGGTCGTGTACAGCTGGAAGTCACAACTCTGTCGTGGTGCCTTGGAGATGCAGATGGGCACCCTCGTGTCAGAGCAGGGAGGTGTGCAGCGACGAGAGGACGGGTCCTGCTGGCTGCACACCGGCGTGAGCCCAGGCCTGGACTTGCTGGCCGAGGCGTCGGGATCACGGCAATCCTCCTCTTCAGTGCGGATTTCTGACGGCAGGCGGCAAGCGAGGCTCTTCCCTCCCGGCTCCAGCCGTCTCAGCCTGCCTCGCTCCGCGCGAGCCTTTCCCCAGCAAACACAGGGGGCCTCGGGGTGACCCGCAGCACCTGGTACCTCTGGGGCGTTGCGGTGAGGCACCAGGCAAAGCCAGGAGAGGGATAAAAGGGATCAGAAGAGAAGGGGTTCTCTCCTGCGTTTATATTTGCTTCCAGGCTTGTCACCTTAGTTCGAAGGGGAATGAGAGGGGATTGTAGGATGGTGTAGCACGGGATAGTGTAACTAAGGCCAATGTGTAAGCAAGCCCTGATGTGTGGTGTGCAGGTTTGAGGCACTTGTGACATACCAGCCTGGAATGCAGGAGAGGAGGATTTATCCCTTTGGATAATTTAAGTAGCACCTAGTGCCCAGAGGCAAGACCTGAGTTCACTGAGAAATATGTGAGCAGGATCAGAGCGGTGAGAAATGCTCCTTTCCTCGGGAGGCACAGCAGGGATGCGTTGTGTGTGTGGAGGGGTGACTCTCTGCCTGTGCGCCCTCCAGGTCCTGCTGGCACAGCTTTGCCCCGCAGGATTCCATGTGCTGCTGAACTGCCTGCAGAAGATTGTGTTTCCCTGGCCCCCCGTAGTTCCTAGGGAGGCTGGGTGTGCTGAACGTGCCAGCACAGGCTCCTTCTGTCGAGACCCTTCCAACCCTGCCAGGGAGGTGACGTTCAGTGGTGTGGAGGCAAAGGCAGCAGAGTTGCAGGAGGTTTGGTGCCTTGTCCCCAAGGCTGAACATGGCAGGCACTGGCAGTCTCTCAGTTCTGTCCTCAGCCCCTGCCTCTGCCCTGCAAGGAGCAGAGAGCTCAGGTATCTGAGCCCAGCCTGGCCTTGCTGTCCAGGGCTGCTCCAGAATGTCATTTGACCCAGGGGTCCTATCCTCCAGATTGTTGTGTGGCTATTTAACAGGATAGTGTGATCCTGGTGTGGACTAAAATGGAGTTGAAAACATTTTGTCCTATTCTATCCTATTCTATTCCTGTTCCCTAACCTGGCACAGATCTCAATAGCTGTATAAACAAGTTCTTCTTGCTTAGTCCCCCATCCCATTTATCTCTGGTATTTGTGAATTTATACCAAGCATTTTTCCAATGGGAAATATTCCAGCAAGTGGATGCTCCAGATAAAAGTTTAAGAATTGCCAAGACACTTATATAAAGCAGATCATGCAAAACAAACTGATCCTTAGGCATCATTACCAGTTTAGGAAGTACAAAAAAATAAAGTGGGTAGGAGCAAGAGGATCATACTAAGCTGTGCCAGTGCAGCTGCTGGGAAAAAGATGAGGAAAGTAGGTTTTCTGTGCATGCTCTGTAAGCCATGGCTTAGGAGTCTAGGTCAAAGGAACAGACTGAACATTGTGTACAAGGGGCAGGAGGCTCATGAGCCAATATTGGTATTTAATATTATCCTCAGGGAGTGAGGGGAAGATTCAGGTTGTAACAACAGTGGAAAAACCTTCTCTCCACTGCCCCTTTAAAACAAAGGAGTGGCTGGAAGAAGACAGAACCAGAGTGATCTCTAGAAACGGGCAGAGGCCTTTTTGCATTGTAGTGAAATTCAAAACCTCTAGAAATGTAAAGACCTAGACAGAGAAAAACAGTGCAGCTATGCTTCACAGGACTGCTGGAGAGAAGCTGACACATTAAGATCTGAATATGCAGGATAAGTTTGTCTTAAAGGCAGCTAGTATTATTTTTCAAGAGCTATCCTCCTGCAAGACAAGCGTAGAAATGAGAAGTTCTATCCCCAGAACGGGAGTAGTGGTAATGCTTTGCATGGCCCTGAGCTCTGGTCACTGGCTGAGGGTCATTGGAGGTGCTCAGACCAGTGAGACAGGCCTTTGGATGCCACCTAAAACTGAGGTTCTCAGCATCTCTACAGCTAAAGGATCACCAGGGACTTCTTTATTTTAAGCTCTCCATTAGCTGAACAGCACACCCATTTATAACAAAATCTTTAAATAGCAGAAAATAGCTAGGAAGGGTCATGGCTAGCAGTTAATTCTCAGCTCCAGTACATGGCCTGTGGGTAAAGTCACACAGGGCTTGGGATTCCTTCAGCAGCCAAGGCATCAGCTGAAGCTAAGACAGGCTGGTTTTTCCCATTCACTTTTTTGCTTTTGTCACACCTGAACTTTCCAATAGGGAAGAGGCATATGGTGAACAAGTGCCACTTGATGCCACCAGTGGTCCCTGAATCACGCAAGGGTAATGCAGCATCCTCAACCAGAGTCCCTGCTCCCTTGGCCACCATGCTCGGAAGAGGAAGGAATGTGTTCCTCTCCCCTCTCCTCTTTTGTTTCCCTCCCCTCTTATTAAGGCTTTTAGTGTTAGGAGATACAAGAGTTTGTGGCATGACTGAAAAAATTCCACAACTGGCCTGGTGTCTTCTCAGGGTGGAGATAGCCATAACTGAAGGGCAAATCTGCCTAAAAGATATAAACATAATTTAATTTGATAGCTAATAGATAGTCATTTATACACAGTAATCTGATTTTTCCTTCCTCAGAATGTCTGAGGAAGGACTTTAGAATAATCCTGCACACTTCATTACTCAAGTGACTCACCTTTCTCCAGTGAAGAGCATCGCTGCCACCCTAAAACATCCTTGCTGTTAACGTGAGTTGTAAATAAACCACCGGGGGCAAGTTAGGTATTTTAAATCCTATAGCTCTTTCTGTAAGCATAAGAATGCTATTCGAAGCATTCTGGCAAAAATTCAGCATGAGTACTTATATTCTGCCAACTCAAATCCCCTCCTGGAGTTTCAAATGGGTATGATATTTATCTTCATTTCCTGTCTTAACGATTTTGTGTTGTCACTGTAGGTTGCTAAACAACTGCTGTCTCATCAGTGGCTGTATTTTGCTGGTGAATAAAGTGAGCCTCATGTGCATATGAACCATGAAGCTATTTGGAGCCCTTGCATAAGAACCCCAAGATATGTGTAAGCTGTTAATATTTATTATGGGGAGCTGAGAACATCACTGAAGATGGAGGGATTACAGTAACTGAGTTCAGCCTGTTGAACAGCCAGACAGAACGAAAGAGAAAATAGATGCCCTGAAGGAATAAGAGCAAAATGCATGAGAAATTTTCTGCATGCAGGATTAGACTCCAGTGGAGCATGGAAAGAAAAAGGCTGGGAATGCTCCAGAGAGCCAGGGCAGACAGGACAGAGACAGCATTACAGCTTCTTGCTTGAAGGTGAATCTTTGTCTCTATGCTTCCCCCAAACTGTCATCAGTTCACCCATGGGCTTGCTGGGGTGCAAACAGCAGGAGCCCTGTGAGAAGAGACAAGGTGATTCCAAGCCATGTAAAAGAGGATTCAATCTTCTGGGGTGTGCAATGCCTGGCCATTGGCCCTCTCGCTGCTAGGTGTTTCAAGCATCTTCTAAACTTGTTTTCTCTTTTTGTCTCATCTCTCAGAAACAGCATGACCTAGAAACTGCGTTTCTTCTGCTGGATTTGCCTGAGCTGGGCAAAGAGATTTTCTCTTCCTTACAAAAAACAATTGATGGTGGAGAACAACACCAGGCCCTTTCTGCAGAGCAAGGTCCTCAGTGAAACAGCTGCTTTGATGTTCAAAGGACTGGTAACAAGGAAAGTCAAACTCAGGGAGCAAGAAGTTCTGGAAGGGCAGACAACCCCACACCTCCCACTTCAGAAGTTACAGAAATGCTTCTGCACAAAACCCTTGTGGTTACTACAGCATTAAGGTGGCCATCAGCCACCAAAATATCTTGGGAAGCAACTGTGGTTTGTTTCCAAAAGCAGCCACAAGCCCAATCATCCAAAACTTAGGTTCCTTGAGGTAGCTGGGCATTTCCGGACACACAACTCAGAGAGATCCCAACCAAAGTGAAAATGGTCAAAGGCAGCAACCTCCCATCTCTGATGAGAGTTGGTTGCTTTGGAAAATTCAGGACTTCCTTTCAAAGTAGTGGGATCAAAACTGAGCTATTAGTGGTTTCATGTCTCAGAGAATCATAAAGTCCCTCCCTCCAGTGGCTCCAACAGCAGCTGGCATTGAAGCACAACAGGTAGCTGCTCTTGTTTGCTTGTGCACCAGCAAAATGACCAAACCTCTGGTTCATCCATGACCTCTGGGGTGGGCAGGCAGGGTCCTGCTCGTACAGCTAGGGAGAAGGTTATCCCATGCACGTGGGCGGTGTACAAGGGGAGGGGAGAGCCCCAGGGCCTTGTCTCCATCAAATCTCCAAACCTGCTGTGTGACGGCCACCAGCCACCCACACCAAGAAAGGCATAACCTCTGTGCCTAATTTTAGGCAAAGTAGAGCAAACTGGCTGGGTCACCTGGTGTAGCCTTGGCTAAAGGTTTTCTCTGGGGGCCGCTGCAGGGTGGGTGTGAAGGCAGAAACAGAAACTCATCTCTGAATGGACTTGCTAGGTGCTGCTCATTGGTTCAGCATGGAGGACGGCCCCAGTCCTGCCAACACTTGCTATGTAAGGAGAGAAGTGGCTCAGCCCTCTCTTTGAAGCAAGAAACATACAGAGAACAGCTTCAGAGCTCATCCCTAAAACACCTACAGCTCTTAAATGCAAATGAGAGTCAGGCACTGAGGCAAAATAGGTTTTGAGATCAATTCTTCATCCAGATAGTTCAATAATTTACTGAACTTCCCACCCCTTAATCCAAATGCATTCTGGAGCCAACTCTGCTTTTCCTTATTGTTCCTGTTGTTTGCTCTTCCAGGATTTCTCAGCTGCTGCATTGAGGAACAACCAAAATAGCTCCACAAGGGACTTAATGGAGATCTGCAGGCTTGAAACAACAACAGCAAGAAAAGAAGAAAAAAATAAAAAAGAAAAAAAGAAAAAAAAAAAGAAAAAAAGGCTAGATGGGAAATGGAAAAGGTGAGGAGACAAAACCAACATGCAGTCAATAAAAGCTTTCAGAGACAAGATGAGAGCAACAAAACATAGAATGGCTTACTGCTTGCTAAAGGTGTGATGGGAATATGAAAAGAGCTTTTGCAAATGTCTGGAGGGGGAAAAAAATTAGAGGAGAAATGTATCCATTAGGAAATGAGTGTGTGAGTGTATTAGTGGCTGCAAATATCTGAACTGCAAAAGTGTGACATTTTTGTTTCTGTCTTTAGTGGCAAATTTAAGAATTTTGGATAGCAAGGATGTAATTAAGACCTAATAAAGCAGCTTGTGCCTGCTGCAGCAAGCAAGGAACGTGGCAGCCTCGCTCCCAAACTCTAAAGGGCTGTTCACCTGCATGAAGTGACTCTTTGTTTGCAGAACTGCAGCTTGATTCAGCATGAAAAAAACCCGAAGAGATACAGCACTTAGCAATAAGGTACAATATTCAGTGATTTAGCTAAGGCACATATTCGCTGGTGCTCTTCACCGTGGGACTTCATTTTTGGTAAGTCATCGAGGTCCTGCAGCTGTTTGGCACCAAGGGATCCTTGCTGTGATCTCCTTGATCCCCAGCAGTGTCTCTTGGAGAGAGAGAGAGGTGCAAGAAGACTATGGCGTGCCTGGGAGCAAGGTGGGGGGCCGAACGTGCCTGCAGATTGCAGCTGCCATTGCCAACCCCACCACGAAGCTGCTGTTAATTGTTATGCTTGGCACCTCCAGACAGCCTGGCTACATCTGGTCGGCCGCCTGCCAAGCGTGCGAGCGGATGTGTCGTTCTGGGGAGACACGATGTTGTGCTAATGGTCTTATGTGGAGCTTTAAGTGGGCTGGGGACCTGAGGCTCTCCAAGCAGGAGATGCACTCTTCTCTAATTAGACCAATTTCTCGAGCCAGAGCATCGGAGCAGGGCTGATTCCTGGAGAAATAGATGGCCCCCAGGGCTGTTTGCCAAACCGGCTGTGGACTTAGCAGGATCCCCCATGTAGGGAAGCTGGGAATCAGGTTGCTGCACTGAGCCTTTTGCCACAGCCTCTCCCACACTTCACTACCAGATAGACACTTGCTGGTTTTGTTGTCCTCAGGGCAGTCAAACCCTGTGACACAAATCAAAACGTGTGGTGAGCATGGCAGTGCTGGGTTGATGGTTGGACTTGATCTTGGAGGTATTTTCCAGCCTAAACAATTCTATGACTCTGTGACAGGGGAGAGATGTGAGGTCCAAGTGTTAGTAAGGTTCTGCATCCACTGAGTAAGCCAATTTGGTGCCCAGCAGCACAGAAATGAAAGTAGTTTCCAGAACAAGAGCAGCCACAGCTAGTGGAGATAAAGAGATGAGAGAAGATTATGTTGTGACAAACTTTTCTTGAGAGGTGGCTGGTGTTTATCGAACCACAGGTGGGTGGCAGCTTCGACAGGAAATTTCAGCAGAGGATATCAGTACTTCTGTTTCTGAAAGAGAGAATGAAAATTGACAAGGCTATAAATACAGCTATGCAAAAGCGTGCTGCCTGGAGGACCTGGGCTGCGATGATAAATGACTGCTGAGTGCTATTTAGGGCACAGAGGCCTAAGGAAGTGCCAGAGAACTAAATATCCAGTCAAGCCTTGGCATCTTCACTAATGAGTTCAAAGGAGGATGGCAAAGGGAGCTGCTCCAGGCTCCCAATTTATCTGGTGCTGATGAAGTCCCTGTGGTGGAAAATAGCTCTGAGAGGCATGAACTGCAGCAGTGTCTCTGCAGAAACACTCCCAGGCAGCAATGCTGGGGTTGTGACGGCGTCATTAGAAGGCATGTTCACCAAACCGTGTTAAGCAGATCATCCGGTGTGGGCACGTAGCAGGGAGGTAGCACAAAAGGGGGCTCTGGCATGTGGACTTGGTGGGGAAAACCTACTGACACATTGGGAAAATATAATGGGCATCGAAACCAAAAGGGTTTGGTGTGACACACCACATCGGACAACCTCTGGAGAGAAAGCCCTGTGGAGCTGGGATGGCCAAGCATCCTGACCTGCTGATTTCTCCATGCCCACTTCCGTGCCTCCGTTTGTTTTTGCTAGCACAATCAAAAAAAACAAGTCACACAAGGGTTTTCAAATCGGAATAATTCCCTGGCTGAACACCAATAATTTCTGACTTTTTATTCCCACCTGGTATGTAAACACATTTCAAAGGGCTTCAGCAGTAGAGGAAAAGGAATCTCTAATCTGAGCCAGCTCCTGAGAACAGAGGCCATGCTCCCTGGGCAGCGGCTATTCTGTAGGAAGGTGTCACTCCTGATCTGTGGGGAAGAAGGGAAGGAAGTGACTCCAGAGTCTGATGTTTGAACCTGCCTTAGACTGCTGACATTGGAGCTCTATTGCTGGTGGGCTGAACTCTGCAGTGTCACCATCCTCCAGCCTACCCCCAGGCCGCCCTTCGGCTCTTTTGGAGGAGCCAGAGGAAACCAGGTCGAGGACCTCATCTGGATTAAAAAACAACACAGGGGAAAAAAGACATTTTTTTAAAAAAAGGATTTTTTCATCCAGATCTGTTCCCCAGCTGGGCTTGGCAAATGGACTCAAATGCAGCCGAGCTGCTTGCAGCATTCAGTTTCGGTGTCATTCCCACCATGGGGGTTGTGCTGTCGATGGCAACTGCAGAAGTGCACGGGGCCTGGGAAACGTCAGCAAGATGCAGCAAACTCCACTCAGCCTTGCTGAACTGGTACTTCACAGGGACCATGCACACGAGGGAGCAGAGCAAGATACACATCTCTGAGGACTGGGGAAACTGGAGAGGAGCCAGCAGGATGATCATGGGGGCAAAACTGGGTTTTGTTACCCTGAGCGTAGGAAAGGGCTGAGGAGTGGAGGGTAGAGAGGGATAGTGCCAGCATAGAAAGCTGAGGAGGGACTGAGTGACCGTGCTGTCACTCAGTCCTGGTCCTGGCCACTTGTAGTGTTGCCAATGTGCCCTGAGCTTCCTCCCATCACAGCTCCCAGAGCTGACTCTTGCCAACAGACAGGGAGGGCTGCAACGTGCTGACACAGACTTGGGAGACTGAGTTCTATAAAATGGATGTAGTCCCCTTCTAATGGCTGAGATCTGAGAAAAGATTTGCAAACCACCCCATCAATGGCAGAACCCCCTGCTTCCACAGAGCTAAGGACAGGGCTCCCCAGTCTTCTGAACTCAGCTCCCATGTGCTGGTGGTGTCTGTTTGCAGAGATGTACAGCTATGCCTTGCTCATCCCCAGCTTTCTTGCTCTCCTCTTTAATCCCCAAATACCTCTAGTTTATCACTCCAGCAGGAGTGGCATTCCGAAAGGGGAGCAGGTGCCATCATTGGCTAACTGAGGTATGTCAGAGAGACACTCTTACTCTCCCTTGTTCTGGCTACACTGAGCACGGAGACTGGTTGGAAATGAGAGAGACCAGGGAAGATCAGCTCCCTTGGGAGTATATCCTCCGCACAGCTCCCAAGGAGGATCCACAAGGGTAGAGTCAATTCTCCAGTATCTGCAGCACAGGGAAGGCAGCCATGAGGAGCTGGCAGGTAGATGGAGGAGCTGAAGGGATACAGCAGAGTTTGCACTGTATTTACTCAACCTGTCTAAAATGCGAGGCCATACCATTCCTTTAGGGCCTGGCTGAGGTGCAGCATTTTGATCGCGGTGACTGCTGCTAGAGGGAGACTGGGACACTCTCAGGCACCAGGACAACCCTCCTGCAGTTCCTCCTACACTGGTGCAAAATGCCAGCACAGCCTTGCAGGAGCAGCACTGCTGCACACAAAATCACGGTGCAAAAGCACAAGGATGCAAGTGTCAGCAGAAGGAAACTGTGCTTGGAGAAGTGCTCTTGGCTACTTTGCAGGAGCCTGAGCCTTTGTGCGTGTCCTGCCCTGAAACTGCACAGCTTGTTCCCAAATACCTGTGATGTGCCATGCCTGCCCACTGCACTGAGCAGGTTACCTGAAGGCAGGAGACGGGGATCAGTGTAAAGGGGTATGTGGATGGAATGAATAGTCAAAAAACACTGCCATGACCAACAACAGTAACACAGATCTTGCTAATTCAACTAAGCCCCTACATTAATGCACTGATCCATCATGCCTTGATTAGAGATGGGCTAGATGTTTGTTTTAGATTATATACAGGTAAACTCCTGTGCTTCTGAGGAAGCTCTGCTGTGTATCACACCCAGGTATTCAAATACATGAATTAGATTGCTTAATATTCTTGTGTTTGGCAAAAATAATATCAGCTTCTTTCCATTTGTGTTCTATTCTTCCAGCCAGAGAGGTGCCTCAGGTAGCTTATCCAAGAGGTTCTTTGCAACCTCCAGGGCCCAGAGCTCCCAGAAAAATGAAAGGGGCTCAGCAGAGGGGATGCAGCCAACAGACATCATCTCTTCACCCTTCTCCCCCCCTCGTCAATTTCCCCCATCCCACTGACGCTAAATACAACTTCACCAGGCCTGAGCTTGTTCTGTCCTCAAGGTGCCTCGTGGTATTTTGGATACATACATGTTCTTCCCACCCTCCAGCTCCCGAGACCCATCTAAAGGGTTGAGGAGGGAGCTGCAACCACCACCAGTGGTAGCTCCCACAGCAGCTACTTGACCCTGGGTGGGCAAGAGCCTCCCCTCAGCACCAGGGCATCTCCTCAGCCTTGGCTGTGAGCAATGAGCTTCCTGCACGCAATCTGGCAGCCCTGGGGAACTCAAACTAAAACAGAACATCACTCTGCATCCCCACCAGCTGCAAGGGCTGGGGAAGATCTTTTTAAAGAGAGTCTGCTGATCCCTCCCTCAGTCTGGAGGAAAGCTGCACCAACATCTAAAAGCTGCCTGCTTTCACGTGCAGGATTGTTCACTACAGGAAAAACAGGTTTAAATAAGTAAAAAGAAAAATAAAAGAGCACTTGAAAGGGAAATAGTTCTGCAAATTGAGACTCAAAGAATCCCAGAGGCATTTGATGTTTGAATGGCTGAATGAGATGCCATTCTGCAGGGTGAAGCATTCAGACTCATTTATTTATTTAAATTGGCATGGAGATGCTGCTCAAATTTGCTGCCTGCAGCCATCCATCAGCCAGGATCGAGCAGGCTGACAAAAGCACCTCAGGCACAGGGGGATTTGGAGCCCCCCTCACTCACTGCCTTCCTCAGGAGGGATTTCTTTTGTGAGGTGGGCATGGCAGTGAGGGTAGGTGAAGCAGGGGGCAGCTTACCCTCCAGACCCCAGGAATGCACTGGCCTCCACTCCAGCCATGGTTTCCCAAGTCAGATGCAATTGCATGGGTGGTTCTTGGGAGACCCATAGGGATGGGGCCATCCTTGGCTACCCCCAGGCTGTGACACTTCTGATATCACATCAGATGCTGTTGAAACAGCCCAATAGCAAGGAGAGCAATAAATCTTGGAGTGGTGTGGCCCTTGGCCAACAGTGTGTAAGCAGAGCAGGGAAACCCAGCTCTGGGGCACCTGTGAGATGGTGCAGCCAGTGGCAAGGTGCCCCAAATTAGTTTGGGAGTGGGAGCTAGCAAAAGACAGGAGCAGCCTGTCAAACCAGTCCTTAGAGGTGTTACAGTGCCGGTAACACCTGTACCTGCCCAGACAAGTCAGCAGATTCCGGGGTGGGATGCAGACCCCATGCAGCGAGGTGAAACTCAGGCTGATGGTCCAAAACCACTGCGGTCTGCTTAGAGGGAGTGCCCACAACTTGTAATACTGCTTTTTCCACCCAGTGGTAAGCAGGGACCATGTTTTGGCCCTGGCATGGGAGAAGAGCCAAGGGAAGAAGTCAGTAACTCTTCTGAGCATTCTCATTGCCCAAGTGCAAGGCCCTCGCAGGGTGGGAAGGCTCCCAACACCAACACACAGATGGAAAAGGTGTTGGTTTTGAGGGGTGGGCCCTCCAAATACAGGACCCACTTTAGAGGTACCTTCTAGCCCCTCTCCTGCTGCATGGTCCAAACAGAACTACTGCATTCGGTGAGGACAAATGGCTGTCAGGGCAGGAAGCAGCAGGAAATGGGAATTTATTGCAGGAGGTTTGACAAGTTCACATAGGATCAGACCAACTCATTTTTGGCCACCAGCCTCTTCCTGGCCTCTCATGGCTCAGGATGTACAAAACACCCCAAGGGTTACTGCAGCCTGTCCGGAATGACCCTCAAAAAATCAGGCAGATAGGAAAAGAGGATTTTTTTTCCCCATTACCAGCAGGACCTGAGCTCAGCTGCAGTTAGAGGAAAGGTTTGTTGGTTGAAGCTGGAAATAAAGGTGAGCTAAACCCAATCCAGGCTTTGTTTAACTGTGTTACATTCCTCTCTTTAGGGCTCTGCTGACATTATATGTTGTTTTCCAGACTAGTGCCAGACATTTTCTGTGGACATGTTCCCAATGGTTTTCCAGATGAAGAGTTGTGACAAAAAACTGACCTGTTCTGTTGTAGGGCACTTCCTCTTCACTCTCACATATTCCAGGATTGGGATTTATTTGGGATATTTATAGCTGTGAAGGAATGGCACCTCGGTAAAACATCTCATGAATCAAAAAAGGAAACTCCCACAATTAAAATGCAGCTAAAGAAAACATGTGAAACCCAAGATACAGAAGAAATCCCAGCTTGAATCATCTGATTCCAAGACCTACGTGAAGCCCATTGAGCTTGAGCTAATATCTATTCACAACATGCAAGAAGCAAAGACAAATAGGGATGGCCTGGAGCTAAAGTTACACTGGCTGCATCCAGAGAGACACCAGCCCCCTCTTCTGCTCTGACACCGCTCAGAGCACCCACCCTGCTCCCCCTGTATGTGCCTCTCTGCTGCTGGCACCATGCTGTCCTCACACCTCAAAGCCCTTCTCCAGGCAGGGCAGGAACACCACCAATGGGAGCACACAGCCCTCTGCAAACTCAGGAGCTTTTTGGTGGCAAGACCTCAGGCTTGGAAAATGCCTCGGTGTACTCCGGGCTCTGTGGCAGCCCGGCAGCGCCAGTGTGTGATGCACCCAGAGGGCAGGAGGTTGGGTGAAGTCCTTTCTGCCGTCCCGACCCCCAGCTCATCCCCACCAGGGAGCTGTCTGGCTGACAGGAGGTGACATGGGAGCTCCTGGTCAGGTATTTCTCCCACAGGAACTTGTCTGAGGGGTACATGCAGCAGCCCCTTTCACATTCCTCCCACGGAGGTGCCCCAAGCGCAGCAGTTAATTGTGACACCACATCCATGAAGCCAGCTCTGTGCAGCACTTTTGAGCAGGCAAATCTACCAAAGCCTCCTTCGCAGCCCTAACAGATCCACAGGGAGCCGCCAGCTGCATCCTGACATAAAGCCACTTCTTCCTCCCTCTCCCCTGGCCGGGACAGCGTTGATGCTGGCCAACCACCCCACGTGAAGCTCTGCTTGCACTGGCACAGGCAGCATGAGCTGGGCAAGCAAAGGCTGGCCACGAAATGATTGTGGTTAACCTGAGCCACTTTGGCAAAACAGGTCACTGGCTGACCCAGTAATCTTCAAAGTGCCTGAGAGGAGGCCAAGCCTTCTCGTGAGGAGGCCGGTGGTGATAGAAAGTCGGGCTCAATTACCTTTTAACCCTGCTCAGCTGCAGGCAGCTCAGATGCAATCAGATCTTTCAGTGTCATTTCCTTTCCAGGTCTTGTTTTGCTTTCTGAATTTTGTGTTTCTGGGCAGTAGGGAATCTGCTCTGGCTTGGAAGATGAGCAAGACTCCACTGAGAGCTCTATAGGGCTGCAAGCCCCTGTGCAGGCAGAGACTGTGGGTCTCTGTGAGAGAGTGCCAAGCCAGGCAGAGTGTGCAGCTCACAGCAGCACAGCCACATCAGCCCTGCAATAAACCATCACCCCGAGCAGGGTTTAATGATTCAGCCAGATTAACGAGCCTGGGAGAACCGATCCAGTTCATGCCTCACACGTGCAGTTCACTCAGTGCAGCCCAGGAGAGCACCATGATTAAGCCAACACAGACAAAATTTGCCAGCTAAGAGACTGCAGGGTCAGACCAGTCCTTCTGACAGTGGCTCTCTTGGCTTTCCTGCCTGCGCCTGTCACGCCTCCCAAGACAGTTTAAATGGTTCTCTCTGGGATGCTTTGATAAGCCTCTGTATCTCACAAGTACTTCAGGAAACAGCAATAAAATGAGATGTAGATAGGACAGGCACACAGGGGGAGAGCAAATGGCCCATGTGTTGTAGTTGCCAGTTCCAAACATAGACAACAGTTCTCTCCTTGGGGGTCCCCTTTGAAGGGAAGGCAGCTATTGGATTTCCAAGATGTCTCTCTGCTCTGTGTCCCCATCTTCACTGAGGGTGGAGGAGCTGTGGGTTGATATGACCGAGGTGCAAGCAGGGGTGATGCAAGAAGCCTGCCAGCACAGTGTGGGGCAGGCTGAGATCTCCCTCATGTCCTGACTGTTGCCTCCACCGGGGCTGCCTTGGCTGCTCACTACTTGTAAGGAATGTCTTATGAGTGCTGTAAGCACCCTCTGGTACCTGCATCCATCTCCCTGCTAGCCGTGGTGAAGGAGCAGTAGCTTCGAGACAGCCCCGCCCAACATTGATAACTCCTCTCCACAATGTTATCAAAGGCCTTATCAATGCATGCAGCTGGGACTGCTTGCAATAAAATTGGTTTCAAGCCTGTTTTCTTTACTATTACCCATCTGGACATGCTCGAATCAGTCACAGGGGCTGGGAAAATAATTCTGGCCCCAGTCAAAACCGATTCAGGCAGCAGCAGTTTAACTCATCTGGCTACAAGTCTCGTGGTGTCTTTGCCTGTGTTGGAGGTTGGATGGGGGAAGGTGAGGGGAGCAGCAGCTGATGTGCTCCCAGGGGAGGTCGGCTGCAATGTGAGCCAGCCTCACCTGGCATGGGGCTGTGCTTATCAGGGGCTGCAGGACTTCTGGCCCTACCCTCACCCCCTTCCCAAATCCACTCACCATGTCTCTACCTCTCTGGGTGGCTTAAACTCCAGCCTGTGACTTTTTGATAGATGTGCTCATGAGACAAGAAAAGATGCTGAAAAAGATGCCAAATCAAGGAAACCTCAGATCAACATCAAGGTCTAAGAGGGGAGGGCAAGGGAAAGCAGAAGGGATGGCTGGACTGGCACCTCACCTGAGACCGTCAAGGCAAAGATGTGCTTACAGGGAGGCTGTGGTGGAAACCCCACCGTGAGGAATGTTTCAAAGCTAACTCCAGAAAACATTGTTCCAGGAGCAATCCTGCAAGTGTATGGGGATGGCTATGGTTCAATGTTTTTCTCCTGTCTCTGATTTATGGGAGGAAAAGTCACAATTCAGAGGTGTTGGGGCCACCTCCAAGCAACAGGCAGCCAGAGAAAATCCACAGGTTGAGGTGAGCCTGCCTGGTCCTGGCCAACAGGTCCAACTCCCACAGAAAAGGCCCAGTGAGCGTGCCTTCCTGGGTGCCCCAAGGTAAATCTCTCCCGCTGCTGGTGAACACTTTAGACCCTCACAGCATGCACAGAAGAGTTAACTGCTGCTTCACCATGACACAGGGTTTCCTGTGGTTTCTCTCACCGTTTTCCATCCGTGTCTTCACGATTATCTCACTCATGTGCTGCCTGAGCAGCTCTTGGCATCCCTCTGTCTGCAAGCTGAGCACAACTGCTCAGCCAGCGGCTTTGCAGCCAAACAGTTGAGCTGCAGGTACAGGTGAGAGTTCTGCTATGGCTCAGGCTTCATATCATGGGCAGGATGTGGGCTCTGGGATTTGGCCATGTCCAATCTGACAGCACCTTCCTGCGTTTCCCCAAGTTTCCTCCTTCAGTCCCAGAAGGTACTGACTGCATTAACCACTGAGATCAGCACCAGGCTCCGAGTCACAGGCACATGCCACTACAGTGCTGCGGCACCAGGGCTTTTTCTTCTCTGTGGGCATTGGATATGGGCAGCATCAGACACACCAGGGGGCACCCTAGAATCTGACAGAGGTGAAGATTCACCTGGAATGAATGCAAACAGCAAAGTAAAACTATTCCAGATTACAGCTACCAGACAAAAAAGCATCCCAGCATGCCATTTTCCTTCCTCCCCATGCAGGTAAAGTGGCTCTGACCCAGATCTCAGTACGCCCAAGCACGTGGCTGGTGCTGCACTGGATGGGCTGTTGAAAGAAAGCATTTTTCAACATATCCCCTGTGGTTACAGCCTGGGACAATGCTG
The DNA here is from genome assembly GCA_013398615.1 of Brachypodius melanocephalos. NCBI lineage: Eukaryota > Metazoa > Chordata > Aves > Passeriformes > Pycnonotidae > Brachypodius > Brachypodius melanocephalos. The sequence goes on along the minus strand of VZSR01003524.1, from coordinate 3,488,968 downwards.
GCAGGGAATATGCCTAGAGATACCGTGACCAGTAAGTAACTTGACATGTAGGTGCTGGAATTCAGATCTGGAAGAGGCCCTCCGGTGAGGATTAAGGACAGCAAGGCTGGAGAGAGCATAAAGTGCCCTTGTCTTCCCCCTCAGCACCTCCATGGGACCAAGGCTTCCTTTCCTGATGGCACAGCTTCATTTCAGAAGATTTGGAAACTATATCCAAATGACAGATGAGAAAACTCCTTTTGTCCCTGCCTTCCTGATGGTACTTTTCAGTTCTCCTTTGGGAGCTCTCACCAGGCCAGAATTGTAGCAAGGGGGGATAAGAGGAGCACGTGAAAAGGGGAGGCAGCAGGCCCAGGGATGCACGGAGATGGGTCGGTTTAACTTGAGCCTGGTTTAGTGAGGAGAAACACAGAGCAAGTGTCTGCAAAACTGCAAACCAGGGACTGGAGAGGGGTGATGGGTGACAGCTGCGGGTGCTGTGTGTGGAGAAAGAAGTGCAGTTCACTTTTCTCCATGTTTTTTTTTTTTCCCCTCATGTTGTCGTAATTATGTTTGCAGAAGCAAATTAACACTCAAGTGTGAAGGGCAAAACTCAGCCTTGTGAAGGAGGGAAAGAGAAAACTGCCTCCCTCCAAGAGGTCATCTGCCTCTCCTTGATGGCAACAACAGCTCCGTGTACCCCCAAGGGTCCCAGCTATTCCTTTGGGGTACACATGGCTTCCAACATTGTTCCCAGAATCCTTCCACCCCCTGTTGTTACATCATTCACAGAGAAGTGATCCTTTTGACTTCACCTTCACCTTTGCTTTGTCCAGTTCTGCACACTGGGAAAAAAAAAATCCTCTGGCTTTCCAAAGCCAAATAGTGATTAGCTGTTGGCTCATGTGTCCATCCCTGGGAGAGCTGGCAGTCACTGACTCCCTGCACTCTGGAGAGTGCAGGCTAACCAAAGCTCAAGCAGTGAAAAGAGCTAGAGAAATAAAAGCAGACAACATTCTCCTTTTCTGTTTGCTGTTGCTCCTGAGGGGAAGACACCAGAAAACACCCAGCCAGGCAGCCTTTCTTCCACAAGAAGGATTTGCTGTCATACTCAGAGCAGGTGATTCAGAACAGGATCATGCAGTGACATCAGGATTCTCAGTACCTTGAGCTGCTTATATTCAATTGCTGTTAAAAAACTCCTCTCTCTTGCAGCAGAGATACCTCTGAAGCCATTTTCTTTTTCTTTTTTTTTTTTTATGGTGGAGCTTTTTATCAAACTTATGTTGAAACATATTCAGTTGCTGCCAAACCAAATTTTTGCTTCATCTTTCCGACAAGCCACCACTGACTTTGTATTACTTACATTTCCGCTGTTCTTAGAGGCAGCGGTGGAAGCTCTGATACATCAAGCGGTCTGAAACTCTACCACAAAATATAGCTCCATGCTAAGGAGTTTGCAGGCTGGAGAGGCATTAGCAGGTACACATGGTGTGAACTGGGCCTGTCAGGATGCTGGTGGCAGCAAACACTCTTTGTCTCCATGCCCACCGTCCTCCTGTGTCCTCCCAGCTGCAGAAAAACTGGATTTTTCATGCTGCCCAGAATTGTTCTATAGTAGGAGATGAGGATGAAACTCAATCTCTTTGCCTTTAAGATTGCAAACTGAAAAACAGCCAAATGCTATTTACATTTCAGCAAATAATCCAAGGAGCAGAGCTGCCAGAAACCCCTAAATGAGAGAAAACAGTCCTTATCTGGCAAAGTTCTATGTTACTTAACACCAGTGCAAGTTTAAAGGCATTTGTTTGTTTCTGTTGCACACAAGGCATCCTTTCTGAGTGGATCCTGCTATTAGGGTTAGTCTCTGAGTATTTGTACCAGCACTTGTTCATCTTCCCACTTGCTCAACTACAGCCTGATTGCTAGAAATGGTGATTGCCAGTGACTGTAATTTTCTTTGGATACAAGGCCTCAGAGCACCGAAGGAGGAGATAAATATCGTTGTCTCATGCCGTTTGCATTGTGACTGATAGAAATGTCACTTTGTTGTTTCCCTCCCTGCCACCAGCAGTGCAAAGTGAACAAGGGCATTGGATTTCAAGACTGGCTGGCTCAAAAGAGGACTTTGTTTGCAGAGTCTAGCTCCCAAGGGCATGAAAAGGACTCTAATTCCAAAGGAGGGGGAAAGACGTGACCTTTTGGTGATCTTCTGGAGAAAGGGTGACAGTGAAAGTTTGGCTCTGCCACCATTCACTCTGCTCTCTAACTCAGTGTGAAGGAGTTAACGACACGTCAGTGACTCGCACACAGAGAGACCAAGAATCACTTATCAGCATTAACCACAGGGTGAAGAAAAGTTACCTAATAGCAATTGAGCACATCCCCTGGGGTGAAAAGGTTCACCCAGAAGTGATGGAGAAAGGCCATTCCATCCCCTGCCTTTGGCTGGCAGGTTGGAGCTACCAGTAAAGCCCAATACCCTGCCTGGAGGCTCTTGCCCACACAAGCCACTTTTGGGACTGCCCAAGAGGAAGACAATAGGGCATGTCACAGATCACGTCTACCAAAATATAATAAAAAAACCCATACAGAATAATATTTTGCTTCAAAGCCTTGTACCTGGCAAGGCAGGAGCATGGAGAGGGGAGGTGCAAATCGTCACAGGACTGAGCACCACCCTGGCTTCAGCTGCAAACACAAAAGTGTCTCAGTTAGTAAACAGGCTCAGCCGTGGCTTGCTGCTTCCATCAGAATTAATTTGCATGCAGACATTTGGATATTTAGACCATTTGAGGTTACCTCATTGCATATGTTAATGAGCTGTTTTCCCCGGAAGAGCCGCCCGCGGGGGTTAGGGAGTGTGGAGAGCAGAAGTTGCTCTGCCAGCGGCAGGACGATCATCTCTGCTACATTCATGCCTGGGGTTGCTGCATGCCCAGGACATCCCTCAGTGTGCTCAGCTACTTCCTGGCCTTACCAGCCCCACACATCGACCTGAGCTCAATCCCTCTCTCTTGCCCCAGAAAGGGGCTGGAAGCATCACATGCCATGCCAGAAGTGGAGTTTGGATGCCGTGCAGCCCACAGGCACACATGAGCATTCTCTTCCTTTCTCTCTTACCTCCCCTCTTTTGGCTCATCATGGAGCTCATCTGAATTGTTGTGCTGTAAAATCCCTTCCACTGGGTTGAAATTGGCCAGTGGATTCAAACTGTATTGTGGGCGGCTGACAGACAGGCAGATAGACAACGTGATTGTGAGAGCTTCATTTCTGTAAGGAATCTGGCTAAAAATGACTCCTTATCCCAAGGGAGCTTGTCCAGCATGCCTCAAACCAAAGTCTGCAAAACAGAGCAAAAACGCTCCAGACAGCAATGGTTACGGTGCTAATTCAAGATCCACAGTCAATTTTTTACCTTACCACAACCTCTCTGTTTGGCCTCCAACACATCACATAACTTTTCTAATCCTCTGTTTCTTTTATGTAAAACAATGCCAAAGGTTTGGGGTTTTACCTTTAGGAGAAGGGATGATGACTGAGTAAATTAGAAATCATGAGGTGCTTGGATACTACATCTAAGACTACAGCCTCACTCTGGTGCCAGCAAAGCACATAATATCATTAGTAAAATATATATAGAACCCCCAACTTCTGTGTCTAGACCTGCAAACCCAGAATCACACGGCTTTGGAAACCAGGTCCCCCTTTAAAGGAGGTACAGATCCAGTTGCACTGGTGTGAAGGAGACACCAGCATGCCGTTGCATCTGGCAGTGTACTAGCACATGCTGAAACAACAGCCTTCTGCATCATCCTGCTCCGCGGTTAGCTCAGGAAAGAAGAGCAAAATCTTGTCTTTCCTCACACAAAGATTCAGAGGTGAAGCTAAAACCCCACATTCCTCTTCACATTGCTGCATAGCATAGCAGAGAGGCAGACACTTCAGGGAGGCTGCAGGAGCCTGTCTCCCTGGTTAAGAGTACTGAGCGTGGCAAACACTGTCACAATACCACCAAGGAGCTGTGGTATTACAAATGCCTCTCTGTGCACAGGATGTTATTGTGCCTCTAGGTTTGTGGTCTGACGTTCTTGAACATTTGCAATCTCTGGGTGAGCCCATAAGCCTTCGGTTTTATCATATTAACATGGAAAAGTGTTAGCTTTCTTCACATCACCCCAGGGCTAATATTTGAAGCAAAGGGATAATGTTTTATGAGCAAAGGAGGTCTGAAATAGTGGTGTTTTCTTCCCGTTAGTGGCAACCATCCCTTCGGTGATGGGTGCTTGCTGGCTGGGGGAAATGAATTGGTGATGGCTGCCCATCCCTATTAGGACTTATACTCCCAGAGCTGAAATCACCCACACATGCCAGACTAATGCCATCACTTGCCAGCCATCTCAAAAACAAAACCAAAAAACCAAAAAAACCCCAAAAAAACCCCAAAAAAACCAAAAAACCAAAAAAAAGCAGTCATGGACTCAATGCAAGTTGAATCACGGCTGACAAATTCTTCCTAGGGATGTAGGAGCTGAGGACTCCCTTCAAGACCAGCCCTCCACTAGGGACCCATGACTGCCTTGAAGAGCATAGTCTTATCAGAGAGCAACTTCATCCCAGACCCACAGAGGTGGGGATGTTGTTGTCTTCCCACTGTGTTGCCATCTATATGATATTGCTGTCATAGAGGTGGAGCCTTTCAACATCCTGAAGAGGACTTGAGCTGATGCAGTATTTTGTCTGCCACAAAATGACCTCCCTCATGTCGTGAGAACTTCCCTTCCTGTATCGTTGTCTTCCTTCTATGTCCTCATTCGTTTCCCTCAATACTTCTACAATACTCTAGAGGCACTTTTGAATCCAGCTGACCTCTGGCTGTCTTTACTCATCCTTCTAGCTGAGTTTGCATTGGGGAAAATTCCCCTTCAATTAAGCTATCTCTTTGCCTGAGCTCTGACATGTTCTCCATCTTGGCCTTAAAATTAGGGTGACCCTTTCCCATGGAAACCCTCTCTGGTGCTGGCCAGGCAGCAGATCAGAGGGTAGGGCAGACTCTTGTGGATCCCCATTGGGATGCCGCAAGTGCTCGTAAGAGGCAGCGGCAATTTGATAGAGCCACTTCTCACCTTCTCGCCAGCAAGCTGCACAGTGTGCCCGTATGATAAATGGCAAGTTGGAGAGGTGTTGGCACCGAGGCTTTGTTTGCAATATGCTGCTTTTCCAAATTCCCATGAAATGTCGAGGAAGGGTGTACTATAATTGTGCTTCCTTTGACCTTTCACTTGCTCTTGGCTGCAAGGGGTGAGGTCCCATGCTTGTGTTTCGGCACGTTTGTAGTGGTGCCGTTCAGCGAGGGGAGAAGGTGTGACAGTGTTATGGTTTGGCTTGGCTTTGTTTTCCTTCCCAAAGATGGGCCCAATGTGGAAGAAGGCAGGGAAAAGTTGAATTGAGAAAAGGTAGCTTTTGCGGTTAAGGGTGCACGACCAGGAGTCAGCAGACGCAGGTTCTATTTCTGGCACCGCAGCAAAACTTCCTGATGTCGCTGGGCAAGGCAGCTCACGCATCCCCACCCCGCCTCGCCTCCCTCCCGCCAAACAGCGAGTGCTCCCACTCGCCCCCCGGGGCGCAGGGAGAGATGCTGAGGGGGCGGCTCTGCCGCGGGGCTGCGGGCGGCACAGCGGCTCTGCCTCGGCTGCACAGCATCCTCGGGGGGCACCGCCTGGCCCGGCGCTCGCTAACGCAGCCCGCTCGATAACCCATCCCCGGCCCCGCACACCTCCCCGGCCCCCCATCCGCGGCGCTCCTTTGTGCGGGAGGCGGGGGGCGGCCGGGCCGTGCCCCTGGGGGCGGGCGGCCCGCGGCGGCGGCCCGGGGGGGCGGGCAGGCGCGCCGGGGGAGGAGACAGGCGGTGAGGGCGGCACAAAAGGGGCTGCTGCAGCCCTGCCCGCTGCTGCCGGCGGGGCTCGGCTCGCCGCGGCTCCGCAGCGCAGCGCATCTTTTCCCGCGGCTGGGAGGAGGTGCCGGGCCGCTCCGAGGCGGAGAAGGCGGAGGAAGGCGGCGGGGGGCTGCGGGCTCCGGGCTCGCCTCTCGCCTCGCCGCGGCCGGCGCCGAGCCATGCCGGGGGGCGGCGGGCGGGCCGGGGGCGAGCGGCAGCCTCGCCCCGCCCGGGGCCCGGCGGGCACCGACACTGCGCCGGCCGGGGGTGAGTGAGCGAGCGGGCAGCGGGGCTAGGGCGGCGGGCAGAGCACGCCCCGGGGCTGCGGGCATCGGCGGCGGGACCTCCATTGGTCTGTGCCCCCCCGCCGCTGTCGCCACCTGCAAGTTGTGCCTCGGCCCGGGGTGCGGCGTCATCCCCCGCGAACGCTGTCGGAGAGGCTTCCCCCGCCGAACCCCCACCTTCGCGCTCTTTATTTATTTATATTACTGCTATTTTTTTTTTATTTTCTCCCCCCTCTTCCCCACGCCCCCCCTCCCCCCATAATCCCGGCATCCCCTGCTAGAGAGCATCGGCTGTGGGGAGGAGGGAGGTGATGCTGCCAGCCCCCTGCCCGCAGCGAAGGGCTCGCCGGGGATGGAGGCACCCTCCCTTCGGCCGGGGCACTGCAGCGAAGGCCCATCTGCTGCCCGGGCTCGGCTTGCGAGGAGGGCACTGGCTGGGGATGCGTGCCAAGCCTGCAGCAAGCGAGAAGGAGTAACAGGAGCGTGTGCGTGGGAAGGAAAACATCCACACAAATAAATGTGTATCGTCAAACGTCCTCTCTGCCCTGCTCTGTCTCCATGTCAGATGGCTGCAGTCCCCCCGTTCGGGGCTGGCCGTGGAGGGACGCGGGCACCCAAGTTCTCCCCACTCGTGCTGGGCTCTCGAGTTGTTTGTGGGCCGGAATAGCTGTATGTCCTATCGGAGTGATACAGGCTGGTGCACCTCAGTCCTTGCGAGAGTTTTGCTCTCTGGGTGAGCATGACAAGGTTGATGGGGAGCACGGCATCTGCTGCAGCTCTAGACTTCCTCAGACAGCTCAGTAACGGAGGGAGCGTGGCGCGGGATGGAGAGAGGCTTCTCTGAGTGCCTCAGCTCGTGGTTTTCCTTCGGGGATTTCCACATGCTGCATTTCCTCAAGCGGCGCCTGGATTGCACGGGAACCTTGCTTATTTCCCAGCAATGATGCTGGGGTCTTGCATTTCTCCCTTGCACCCTAGGGCAGAGCTTGGGTCAGGAGCCTGCCTGCCCTGTCTCTAACACATAGCGTGGGTGCTGAGCACCTCCCCTCGTATAGAACAACCCTCCAGTTAATTCCAAATCTCTCTTCTTCAGTGGGAAGTTTAAGCCTTTGAAAACACTCGGTTGCACCCCTGCTAACAAATATGACTTGAGTCACCAGTAACCCCCAAATCTGTGCAAACTGAATTTCAAGTTCCTGCCTACTCTTGCCCCTGTGTCGCTCACCTGGGCAGTGTGTGAGCCAGCAGAAACTTTACAGGTTCCCTCCCCAAAGGGTTTCTCTTGTCCTCCCTGAGTCCCCCCTGCAGCAGTGGCGTTTAAATCCAGCTGGCACCTGTGATTTAGGAAGCACTGGCAAGTTCCTGTTGCTGCAGCCTGGCTGCTGCCAGCTTCTCAGAGAAGGGCAGAAATTAAGCAGGATCTACCATTTGTTGCTTGACCCTCAGGCAATGGAGAGACATCTCTGAGAGGAGGAAGGACTATGAGTGTCCCTACACTCCAGCAAACCTCTGGTTTCTAAAGCCCTCCTAAACACAACTCTAGCACCTGTGCTTGTTTCAGCCCCAGTAGTAGTGCTGAGAACGTCCTCCAAGCTAGTGAGAGAAGAGCCGTCCTTTAAGCTATTGCTGGGGGGAGGGAGTCTTCCAGCCCCCCTGTAGCACTATAAAATGAGCATTGAATGAAAGCCATTGCAAACTGCAGAAGAGGAATGAAGCTGTAGGCTCTTCTACTGCATGTCATAAAAGTCCCTCAAAGATTTATAGTTCCTCTCCACCCTCAGGTGATTTTGCAGTAGGGATAAGAAATCCACTGCAAGGTATAGCATTCCTCCCTTTGAGGACTCAATTATATGTGCATAGCTTGTTTATTAACACCCTGAATATAGCAGTTATATCCTTTAGGAGAAGGAGTGAATTCTGGCTAGCTGCAGGTGTGTTTTCTTGCCCAGTTCCTAATTTGGTGGCCCAGCTGCTGCTTTTCATCTAGTATACCTTTGGTCCTAGGTGCTGCTGCGGCTCACCTCTGTTGGCAGTACCCTCCACACTCTTGTTTCCAAAGTGGTTTTGGTGGCTGAGTTGCCTGCTTGCTTTTCTCCCTCCCTGTAAATGCTGGTAAAGATTGAAAAAAGAGTTGCCTGTGTGGCACTCAGGGGTTGCCTTAGCAAGGAGGTCAGGAAGAGTGGGTGGAAAATAGTGTGCTTGCAGGAATGTTAGCTTCAGTGGATGCTCGCAACTATGACCTTACCTGAAGCACTTTTGCCCAACCTGAGACAGGGATAGCTGGTCTGGAGGCTTGCTGGGGCTGCACAGTGAGCACAGAGCCTGTTGAACCTCGGCCAGGCACATGTTAGGCACAGACACACTTGGTGTGTTTGCCTGAGGAGCGTACCTGTAAGGTTTGTACACTTTGGGGCTTCTCGTGTGCCTTGTGTTTACCTTTCCCCTCCTTCTCCCACGCACAACTGTCTAAGTGCAGTGTGACACTGGGGCTTGCCAGGTTGGCGTAACATGCTTACTGCATGCATTTGAGGGACGCTTGTGTGACAAACGTGGGTGGCTGTTTGTTGGGTACATGTAGCAATGCACACAGGTCCTGCTGGATGCACTTACCATGGAACACAGGCACTTTTGCTGAGTTTATGCCTGCAATAAATGTGGAGTATGTAAGCAGTCACGGGTATGGCAATTGTTCAGGGCAGTGCACATAGATGATGTTGTGCATGTTTAGTATGTGAAGGGCACCTCAGGATAGACAAGTTTCTCTCTGTCCCTCCCTTGCTTTGACCTGTCAACAAGCAGAGATAGGTAGATAAACTGTCTCATGGAAGGGTTTATAGCTGAGTTTTCAGCTTGCTGTGTCTAAGCTTCCTCCTCTCTTGAGAACAACCTCTTTAAGGTGCACCTGCTGTCACAAATTGACACCCCTACACCACCCCAGCCTCTGTGCTGGATCATAAAGGTGGAGGAAGGCAGTGGGAGAGTTTGGTGGTGGACAGATGGGGCAAGCTGGGCCAGCATTCATTCCTAACAGCTGATTAGGTTTTAGGTGGGGTAGTTGCTCTAAAATGAGCCTTTTGTACATTGTTGGAATCTGTGACCCAATCAGTGGGATGTAGCTGGAGGAGGTGGTGCTACGGAAGACTGGTACAGCTGTCAGTAACTCTGGCAGAGAGGAAGGCGGAGAGCGTGCTTACTGGCACAAGAGATGCCTTCATGACTTTAGGTCAGTGGAAGTGCCTTAAAGGTCTGGTCCGTGTTATCAACCCCAATTACAGAAGCAGAAAAGTGTGGGTAGTTGTGCCCACATGTTTTCTGCCACTGTCACCCATCAGTTCTGCACAAAAGGTCAGGCTACACTTCAGTAGCGCAAAATGCCGTCAGGACATTACAGTGAAACGTTACAGTGGGATCTGAAATTTGGGAACGTAGGCACGTGGGGCAGTGCAATCAAGGGGGATGGGGGGTGTGTCTTACGAATGCCTGCTGTTCCCCATCCTGGATGTTCTTGGAAAGGTAGTGATGTAATCGCAGTGCACATGTGGACCATGCTGTTGAGTCAGTGATGCAGGCTGGCCTTCAGGAGCCATGACTGAGCTGCATGGAGGGGCCAAGCCTGGCATCGTGGGCGGTTTTGGGTGAGGTTTAGAGCGCTTTGGTAGCATTAGGTGAGCATCTTGCAAGGACTGGGCTGTGCCACAGCAGCAGTGCTGGGTGGGGTGCCAGGATCAGCTGCTGGTGCCAGAGGCCAGAGCAGAGCTGCTGTCACAGAGCTGCTGTCACAGAGCTGGTGAGTTCTCCCTTCTCCAGGGGAAGGTGAAGAGAAATGCTTTGTGCTGGAGCAGTGGTGTAGGATTTGCAAAAGCATATATGCCTGCATCCTTGTGGAATAAACTCTGACTGCATATCTCAGGAAGGCAGAAACATGATTCCTTCACCTTCTTTTTCTGACTTCTTTGTGTTCCTTGGCATGCAGACCCTTTACTTCCCAAAGCTCTTCCTGAAGTACAACAGGTACCTCCTGCTCTTCAGACCTCTGAACACCTGTAGCAGGGTGGGTGTATTTCGGGCTCAGAAACTTGCTCAATAGAGCTGATAGGTGAAAGGGAGTGCAGCACTGCACTTTGAGCTTTCATCGGGCAGGCTGAGGGAAGAAACAGCATGAAGGGAGCTGGCTGCCTTACAAACAGCAAGGGCTTGTTCTTGAGTTGTGATTTTGGAAGTGATTATTCCCTGCTTTAGGACAGCAAAAGTTGTGTGAGCTGCTTGCTGTTAAGGCCTTGGCCTTTTGTACTGAGATAACCCCCCTAGCTGAATAGGCAGCTTGATGACCTCAGCTAAGGTTCCTTGTTTCCCCACCTAGGGGAGTGCTGAAACCCGTGTCTAAATAGGCTTTTGCCAAAACATCAGCCGTGGCTGTAGGGTATGACCACACTGTGTACTGCCAGAAGTCTTTTTCAGCCTATAATGCACAAATTGCAAGCAAGAGGAGAGGTGGTTGTGGCTGACTGGAAGAGAGAAAAGCAGAAGGGGCTTCTCTTCTTTCTGAGGATTATCTCTGTCTTGCATTTTGACAGAATTTCTCTGCGAGGACCTTGAAGCAACCTCTTAAGATCCTTTTAATTAGGTAAGCCCTTACCCAGAGTAGAAAAGTCTCTCACATTTCCCACCCAGGGAAACCGAGGCATGGAGCACGGCTGTGCACTGCCCAGTGGCAAACACGGGCTCATCAAGAGAGCAGCAACCAAAGTGCCACGCTTCCTGTGTTTGCTTTGCTGCTGGCTGTCTCGGAAATCCTAGAGAACAGCTGGGTGTGGGTGCTGAGCCAGGGGTTATCGGTAACTTTCTGGTCACTGTTTGGGTTCTGCAGCCCTTTTCACCCCTTTTCATGGTACCATAGATATCTTCGCCTTCTTGATCTGCCGCCTCATCTATAATGTCAGCTCCCTGCTGCCTTTCCCTCAGTGTCGTTTTCCCCTCAGTGTGTAAATCTGTACAGGTTGGGCTAGGGTTAGCGGGCAGACTCAAACTCCACGCTCTCTTCAAGGCTTTGGGGTAATTTTTATTTTGGGATATTGCTGCATGTCTCTTGCACGATGGCAAAGCTGCGGCGAGCGGGTTTGGAGCACGCCTGAGAGACTAATGCAAATCAGCCCTGCTGCATAGCGGCTCACAGCTGTGAAACCTGTGAACTAAGCACAGGTATCCTGTCTTGGTGTGCAGATATGGAACTGAACAGAAAGCCAGGGAGACAGCATGGCAAAGAGTCACGGAAGGGAGTCTCTCTCTCCTAGATGCTGATCCCTTTAAGAAGGGGAAGGTAAGCTAGAGCCCCGAGATTTTAAGCTGGTTGTGCCAAGGCTGAAGAGAGGGCTATGGTAGTGCTTTCAGTTCTTCCTTCGTCTAACACTGGTACATCTAGTTGGGCAGCAGGGAGAAGGAGGAGGATGGAGGCCTGTGCCGGCTGAGCACACTGGGCACAGACAGATCTTGGAGGCTGCAGCAGCTAGAAAAGGTAGTGTTTTGGAAGAAGGATTTGGCTGTAGGGGCTGAGAGCGCATGGTGCTCACTGTGTGTGAGGAAGTTGTGTTTTCATGGAGCTTGTAGCATGAGGGCTGGCTCTGAGGCAGAGCAAAGGGCAGTGTGAATGAGGAGAGTGGTGCCCTGGAGTGATCAGTGTGAGCTGCACTCTGTTGCTTAATGACCCCATTTCCAAGGGAAACTTTGGAAGCCCTGATATTCAGGGAAACAGGATCTCCTGAAGGCAGAAGGCTGGGACAGCAGAACTGACCGTGTTTCTCTCTACTTTCAGCTCAGCCTTCCCTGTATGTTTTTTGTGTTAGTAAAACTCTTCCTTCTTTAGCACTCCAGAGATTTTTTTGTTCCCTTTTCTCCTTCCCACCTGCCCCAGCAGTCCTTGCTTGCCTGCCTCACTGTGCCAATGCTGACCAGCTGCAGCTTTTGCCAGCTAATCTGATCCATGGAGGCAAGACCTCCTGAGCAGCCTTGCTTGAAGTGGATACGATTTTCTACATTGCTCCTGGGGCCATGTGAGGTCTCTGGAGAAGAGGTGGGTCAAAGGAGCTACTGTTTCCCCACCAGCTCTGTGTCCCCAGATACCTCCTCTGGTGCCCTTGCTGGGTGCGCGCCTGGCCGTGAGCGAGTGGCCAGTGTGCTCTCAGACGTGTGCTATTGGCACAAAGCCTCTGTGCCCTCAGAATCCCTATCTAACAGTAATTGCTGGAGGAAGGGCTGACCACACCTGCATTCAGACTGCCCAGGGGGACGATGGGATTGCTTTTGCATAATTTAGCAGTCTCTTGAATTATTTATAGTGCAGTTGGGCTCTGGAACAGAGTCTTCTCACTTCCCGTGAGCACTGGTGCGGAGGGAAGGGGAGTTTGTCAGGCATCCAGAGTCTATCACTTAGTGATGAGGAAATGCTGTGGGCTTCCTTTCTGCCCATGTTTGTTTGCATATGGCTCTGTGCAGCTGAACTGTCCTGAAAATGAAGTTCTGGTTTCTGCATCACTCAGGTGTGTGATACTGCTGGCATCTCTGTGGCTTGGGACTGTGGAGGAGACTCCTAAGAGACTGTCTCAAGCTGGAGACAATGAATCTGGTGCTTGGATTTGGTTCCTCACTCAATTACAGTGCTGTGTTGTGGATCGGAGGCAGGGATCTTCTGGACTGTTCTCTAAAATATTTAGATACTTGAAAGCATTTTTCTTCTTTCAAAGGCCCATCTTGTCTTGCCAAAGTGTTTTTTAGATTTGTCATGACATGGTCCATTGGACTTTACACAAGCTCATCAGGACCTGAGCACTGGGTAGAGCAGGTGGTTGAGTAGCAAACCGTGCAGCTGAAATCCCCATCACTTCTCAGTGATTAAACCCTGAGGAGAAACCACCTGAGGGCAGAGGCAGACTGGGGCAGTTTGTTACAAGCTCTTGCAGCAGTGTAACATCATGAAGATGAGCTGGGTAGCCCCAATACCTGTGAGCCCTTTGTCCCTCTGCCTGACTGTGGCAGGCTGTACCACACAGGTGGGCTGTCCTGCTTCTGCCCTGCTTGTCCTGTTGACTTCAACATGACCACAGCTCCCCTCCTGCACTACATGTCCTTCTTGTTCATAACCAATTTTCATAATGTGCTTGCACGTTCCTTGTCTTTCTCCTTTCCTTCCTTTTTGACCTGTTTGTGGTAGCTGACTTCTCAGAAACACAGTTCAGTATAAATATTTGTGTTACTGAAGACCTGAAAGGGGAGGAAAAGGGTTGAAGGTGGAGAAAGAAAGAAACATGGCCTCTAATCATGTGATTGTGGTAGTAAACTGCTCTGTCTGTTGTACAGTTGAGCAGAAGTGCTCAGCTTCTCTGTTTTTATTTGCACCGTGTCCATTTGTGGCTCTTGCATTTGGGGCAAAGTTGGACACACAATCTCTGTATGTTCCCTGGACAAGCTGTGCTGTCCCACCTTGCCCTGCCCTGGTTCTTGGTCTCATCAGCCTGAAAAAAAATCATTCTTTCATCACGTGGTTTTATCTCTTGTCAGGGACATCACCAGCTGACTAAACACAAAATTCCTCCGCATCCTTCTCAAGAAATAAAGCAACCTAAAGGAAGAATGTGAAGACAAGTGATCCCCAAATCTGTGTGATGTCCAGGATGGCATCTGATTTTGCTGATTAAGATGAAATTTCTTCCTCTTTCCCTACAGACCTGCTCTCAGTTCTTACTGCTTGGATTAATCTGGAGATCAGGGTACTGCTTTCCTTAGTGAAAGGGATTGTTTCTGCAGAAGTAGTAAACATATTGTTGAGACACAGGCCTGCTGCAATGCCTGTAAACCAGATCCAGTTGTCTGTGGGAGGCAGAAGAGAGATTTATGTGACCCCGAGTTAAGTGCATTAGGAGGCTTTTGATTTCATTCTGAGAAACTGCCCCTTTTCATGGTACCGTATGCCTGTTACCGGCATAGAGCTGCGCCTGCAGAATTGATTCGTGTGGATTTAATCCAAGGGGCTGCAGTGCTGCAATCAGAAGGATAACATAAGCAGGGGGTTGTCTCTGCAAGCCAGAGCCCCTGAGCTCATGCCCTTTGTCCACCCCAGAGGTGGGAGTCTGGGCTGGCTTATTCCTGCCTTGGGGCAAGGCATTGAAGAGCTCTCTGCCTATCAGCACTTTTTTTCTGAAAATAATAACAAAGTGAAGTGGCAGCAGGGGATCCAGGCAGCACTGTGTCGAGGTCTTGCCTAAGTCATGAAAGAGGAAATGAAGAACAAAAGGCAGAAGAGACAAATAAATAAGGGTCTGTTCGTGGTCCAAGAAAAATTCCCATGGGCTTGTGTAACATTCGCAGGAAGATGTGACACTCCCTGGGCTGGAGTTAGTTTTTGAGAAATGAAAGGAAAGGGGGGAAAAAGGCGAGAGAGTGAGCAGCGGGGGTTGGGGAAAGGGAGGAGAGAAGGAGGGAGAGACACCCCAGAGAAACCTCTCAGTATGGAGTCAGGTTTCTCCGGCTGTTTCTGGTGGAAAGGGGTTAACGCTCTTTGCATGGGATTGGCTGGTCACCAGACATTCAGAGTAGAGGGGGATCCGGGGGCTGCCAAGCAGGACCCCTGTGGCCTGAAAAGGAGGGGGAGGAGGGGAAGGAAGAGGCTCTTCCAAACAGTAATAGATCGGCTACTGTGGGAAAGTGAGCACAATGCCAAACCTCAAGTAGTTGGTGATGGATGGGGGAGGAAAGGGTGGGGATGGAGGGCCAATTCTTCTGGCCACTAGGACCTTGCTGCTATTCCATGGCCTCTCTTTATTTATTGTCTTCCTGGGGTTTAATTGGTTCCCGTCCTCAATCCATCTTGGAGTGCCTTTATCCTGGGCATGCACAAACAACTGCCACCCGCTTCAAAAATAGCTGGAGTTAACATGATTCCTCCTGCCTGTGTGGGTCTGTGCACTTCACCCATCACCATGGCATCGACTCTTTCTTGCCTCTTTCCTCTTTTAAGTGCCTTGCTCTGGGCCCACCGGGCACACACTTCACCTTCCTCTGTGCTGTTCAACCTGCATCTCCCTGTCACACAGTCCCTGCTTCCCTTTGCACAAGGTTTGTGTGCCTGATCTGGTGTGTCTGCCATGTGCACTTCACCCATGGACCTGCACATCTGAGGATAACCTGGACTGTTCATCTTGGAGCTCTTCTCAGGATTCGTGGCTTGCGCTCCACTTGCTTGGCCTGCATGGAGTGCCTGCCTAGGATCTGCACTGAAAGCAGTTGCCTGTTGCTGCTGGTTCTTCCAGTTCCCTCCTTGAGATGTGCTCCTTCTCTGATGCTGCTGGGAAGAATCAGTGAGCTCATGGTGTTTGAATGGGGGCCTTGTTGGAGATTTGGTTAGATGAACAGCGCCTACAGTTCTGTAATTTTGAGTGTCTAAGGATGTATCTACATGTTTTGCTCAGAAATGAACTGGTGAAATAATTTAGAAAGTTTCTGCTGGTCAGCTGCTTGTTCCCATGCCTAGGCGTTTTCTTCAAGTTTATTTTTAACCCAGTTAGATCTGCTGCTGATATGGCTCTAAAAGCAGACTTTCATGTGATTGACAGCTTGAATTCATACAACTGACAGCTGAGGGATGGGTGAGCTGTGATGATGGTGAGTGGAGGGGGGGGCAGGAACCTGTGTTGTCACATGCCTCACTTGAAGTCTCTGAAAGCATGATTTGGTTTTGACCTGTCCCTCTTTGTAAGGCACCAAAACTAGTGGGGAGATCTTGCATACTTGATTACCCCATGGTCTCTCTGAAGACATAAGTTGCCTTTTTGTGTAGTGTTGTTCCTTTTCCCTTTCCTGTTCCTCATGATCGAGTATTCCTTCCCTGTAAGATACCAGCAGACGTCACCAGCTCCGTTTTGCAGTGACTGACTGCTGCGCAGCTGGAGCAGTGAGCAGCAGCAGTCCATGGTTTGTCTGGGAGAAGGGCCTCGCACGCTGGGTGAGTGCAATGAGCAGTGCCTCCGCTCGCCCTCTGATGTGTGGAGAGGCCCAACCTTGGAGCCAAGTGCTGACGCAATCTCCAGGGCCATCTCAGCAGACTTCCTGGAACCAGATGTTTTGAGGAGGCAATAAGCAGGGTTGAGGAAGAGTCCTTCCAGGATATCAGGAATGAGTGAGGGAGAAAGGTGCTGCTCCTCCTATAGTGGAAAGAGCGCTCAGACTAGTGACACAGAGTAATTAAAGGTGCAGCTTCTGAGAGCCTCTGAAGGATTAGAGTGTGCAGAAGCATCTCTGAAGCAGTGGAAATTTCTATGGTGGTACTGGGTTTAGCTGGGGAGAGAAGATTAGCTACAAGGGAGCCCAGCATATTTGAAGGATACTGAGAAGAATATTTGATAGATTCCAGTGGAGTTGGAAATCCAGCTTAGTTTCCTTTAGCGTGCAGTACTGCAACCTTGCGACATCCAAGTACTTCTTGGATAAAATTAAATTGGTGTCTTGTAGGCTGTTACTGGATTTCACTAGAGTTTTCTAGTCTTTTCTGAGATCTTCTTTTAAACCGCGGGTTGAAAAATTATATAATTATGCTGCTATTAGTAATATGGTAGCTACAGTAAGAATAGTCTATTTGAGTGGAGGGTTTTATAATGGACTCTAAAGGCATTCAGATTTGGTCTGTTCTGCTGACTTCTGGAAGATCAATCTTGAGACAAAATCCTGTCAACAAAGACCACTTTATCTCCAGGTCTCATGTATTCTGTAGGGAGGGTTAAGAGCTGCTTTGTCCCACAGTGTGCAGCTGTCTCGCTGCAACTGGAGGTGTAGCATCTAAAATAACCAAGGCTTAGTCCACTGAAGGGCAGGACAAGACACTTGAGAGAACAGTTGAAACAATGAAAGTCCATGGGAAGCGTGGATTCTCAAGATACTGTGCTTGCAAAGGTGAAGAGGTGAGCAGCCACAGCACTTAGAAAGCTGGAGGCTTTGTGTTGCATCCATCTCAGTTTCTGTGTTCAGCAAATAGTAACTACTAGTGTGGAGCACTTGGGTATCCTAGAGGAATGCATAAAGTTGGTTTGTTTCTTTTTTGACTGTGGATGCTGCAGGTCTGTTGAGACTTAGCAAGGTCTTGCACACAATCTGGAGGCTTATGGTTGACATGTACATCATGTGCCTGCCTTCTCTGGGAAGGGGAAGGCAACGCCTTTCTTTGTGCTGTGCTGTCACCCTTCCCTGACCAACCCCAAACCTTAGTTTTGTGTAGATTCATCCTTTAGCTTTCTTCCTCAATCTGGTTTTCTTTCTGACTTGATGAGACTTACTACTGGTGTGTGGATGGCAGCTCTGGGAGGCAAATGGAAGTTAGGATAACACGCTGTCCAGTGGTTACCTTACCGCTCCCACTCTTTTTACCTGTCTGCAGAAATGGAGGGAAGGTGCTTAGGACAGAGCCTTGCTCTCCCTCAGCCTGAGCTTGCTTGGAGAGTGACCGTGCTGGATGGCTCGATCCAGCTGTTTGGGCTGGCACCAAGTCAATGGCACCTTGTGGTCAGTTGCCTCAAGGCTGCAAAGGAAACACGGAGTGTGAGGTATTACTGTTTTGCATTAGTGCTGTGGGCAGCAGCTCTTGATGAAGGACACTGAAGAATGTTTTATTCTGTCCTTGGAACTAGAAGGCAAGCTGATATGGACCTGCTTACATTCAAACCACCTTGTGCTGTGACTGCCAGAGCTTTTTGCTGACATCCTTGTAGCTTGCAGTCCCTGAAAACACCATGGCATCCTTCATGTGAGAGATGCTGAGCCCTAGCTACCTTCTGGTACCTCCTACTTCTCTCAGATTTTCCTGCAATGTAGGATAATCTTCTTTTCCTACCCTTAAGCAAAGTGCAGTCTTGCTGTCCCAGAGATTGTTTTGGTTGTTGACAAATACTGAGATTTTTGGTTTCTCCTTCTGTGGATGTTTGCAGTACAAAAGTAACTTGAGATTTTTAGTGTTTAGAGGTACTGTGGCTCTGATGCCTGCTTGGTTCCTGTGCTTGAGGATAGCAGGTAGACCTAGTACTCCAGAAATGTGGAAGCTGTTCCATTTGTCTCTAGATGAAGCAGAGAGAGAGAGTTGGGCCCTCCATGTGGAGTGGCGGGTGGGAGTCATACTGAGTTCTTTATCTGCCATATGAAAGCGATTCTAATTTGAATTGCTGCTTTGTGTCGAAGTGTCTGAGTGATCTGCAAATATGTTACTGCATGGGTGTTATGGAATAACTTTAGGCAGAGGAGATGGGCATTTTGGTATCAGGGGAAAACCAGAAGCTTCTGCTCTGACTTGTTCTCCACAGCTGCTTTTGCCCTGTAACCATGGGAGAGGTCTAAGGAGTCTTGAGTCCCATGCCCTAACAAGATGGGGTAGCCTGTATCCAGCAGCCTGTGGTGTGGCCTCTTGCCAGTGTTCTCCAGAAGAGAACATTGGGGCTGGTGAACTGCCAGGTCTTATCTGTGCCTATCTATCTCTCGGGCTTCTTGAAAAATAAGTGTATTATTTCAGGATGGTATAAATCAACCGGTCAACATGGTATAAAATGGTAACAAGTGCCTGGGGATAACTCATGTGCATAACACTTCTAGCTTTCCTCCTTTTCTAAAAGCACTTCCCCTGCATGGTAGAGACAGAACTTCAAGCAAGGAAATATCAAAGGGATCCCTTACTAAAAGAAGCTTTCAGCTTGTGTCTCCAGGACTGGGTGTTGCTGAAGCAGTTTATAACTGTGCGCTACCTAAAGAGCTTTGTCTTAATGGAGCTGACTGTCCATACTACTTCAGGCTTTTTCTTCTACTTGAACATTAAAGCTTTTCTTGCTGCCGTTTTTAACCCAACAGCAACTTGATCACTCTCCCAGAGATCAAGTTGACTTTTTTCCCCCTTCCTCAGTCAAAATTGTCAGAAGGGATATACCTCTTCTAGCTGTTTTCTGTGTTCCTGGTCACTGATGGCTGCTTTGTGTTGGAGCAGCTGTGCTCTTCTGTGACAAACTGGGATGTCTCCCTGACTGGTACCTCCTTTCTCATTTCCACCACATGTAAACATTTTGGATGGGGGGAGTGGGTAATCCCCCCCTTGCTGGCCTTTGTCTCCAACTAGCTGCCACTAGACATGTCTTTCACTGCAGGGCTGATCAGAGGATATGGGAAGGGATACATGATTGATGGTATTTACTGTTTTGGCTCACCCAAGGGTGTATGAGTGTTCTCCACTCCCTGGCAGAAGAATCTCTGGCATGTGAGAATGAAGGTGGTTCCCAGGGAAGAGCTTTTGACAAGGCACACACCTTGCTTCTTTGCTTCCCCTCTTCCAGGAAGGATTAGAAAATGGGTTCGTGTTCCCACTCCCTAACAAAACCAACTGAGCAGTTAAAATTGCCTCCTGGGCCATGTCAGCAGTGGAACAGCAGAGGGTACTGCAGGGCCAGCTTGCTTGGCAGAGCAGCTGGGGAGGGCCAGGAATGGAGGCAGTGCAGCCCTGCCCGGAGCTCATTGTGCCCGTGGTGAAGAGCTGCAGAGCCACATGCTGAGCCTGACAGATACTGATGTATGCAAATGTCAAGTGAGGAAAATATGCTTTGCTTCCTAAAACCATGCATCCTGCTACGTTGACACGGCATGCTACATCTCAGCAGAGCAGTTTATTGAATTTCAAGAGTTATGGCTTTTTGTCTGGGAATTTACTGTGCCGTGCGGAGCATCACAGCCATCTGAGAAGATGATGTGCCATGTGTGATTCCTTCAGCACTTGCCTTCAGCCCTGGGCTGGCCCAGAGGAAGCTTGCTGCCCTGCATTTGTGTGTCCTGTAGGAACTGGAGTGAAGCCGGCAGTCATTGGGATTGCTGTATTGAAGCAGGTCAGCTGTTCATCTTGCCCAAGTTTCAGCATCTGAGAAAGCAGCCTGATGTCTGAAAGTAATGCCTTGGAGAAGTCACAGGACATCTGACTGGGGAAAGCTGTATGCATTTACCAATGAGGAACACTTTTTACTGACACCCAGTCGCTTTTGGCTTCCTTGTGCTCTTTTCTTCCCCACACTTCAAGACAGACTAAAACTTGGTGATGTGCAAGGAAAAGGCATTGAATATTCCTCTACCTTACAAGTGATCTTGCTGCTTCTGCAAGACATTAACAGAGCCTTAAGAAAAAAAAAAGATCATGGGTAAAAGAGATGCTTAGAGGGTTTTCTGCAGCCCCTTGTTTTGCCCCCATGAAGAAAGCTTGACAGCGGTCTCCAAGATGATCTTTTATGGCTTTTAACAGAAGAATATCCAGCCCCTTAATGGCTGGGCCACTACAAAGGTGATGTCCCACCAGCTGAGCCATGACCAGGCGTGTGAGGTCAGGCTGTGGAGCTGTGGTGCATGAGTGCTGAAGGCTGGGGTCTGCTGTGGTGCAGCCCCTTGAGGAGAGCCATTTCCTCCCTTTCCACGTGCCTGACAGGATGGTCTCCCAGCGGCACGCAGAACCAGCACCCTGCCCTGCTGCTGACTTGTGTTGTGGCAGAGTATATCAAAACCCCTACTAAACATTAACCAATAGAATCAAGCTCTCTCTCCTTTTTCCTTGTTTATTTTTCTTTCAATTTTTTCCCCTCCCATGGCCATGCTGTAACTTTTCCACCAGCTTCAGGCTTACACAGCTTCAGTCAGAGCCTAATCTGGGACTCCTTGCCCTGCCACCTGAGTGCTGGTGACAGTGCCAGTGGATGATGACTTCCACTAAAAATGCGACCACCAAGTGTCCTGGAACGCTGTTGCTGAGCTGTAAGGTACAACTGTGCACAGCCCCTCTGCCAAAGTCCATGTCAGAGCCATCTGTGGAAAGCAAGATACGTTTTCCTTTGGGCAGTTGCCATGTGTCTTAATGCTTTATAGCTTTACACTTTAGTATTAAATTCTCCTCAAGTTAATCAGTAAACACACTTTGCTGTATTTTACCTAATACCCCCTGAAGTGGCGGGAGGGGGTTGGGTTCTTCTCGCCTCTGCCCCACACCTGCCCGCATGTCAACCTTGAGGAGCCTGTGGGGCTGGTGGTATGGGGCAGCTCCCCCATGAGCCCTGGGAGCAGGGACTGCCTCCAGCGAAGGCGTTGCTGGCACCCCTGTGCGCCAGGTGGAACGTTTATAAGTGATGGTGCCTCTCAGGAACTTTGCCCCTGGAAGGGAGACTGCAAGAGAGAGAAACACCAGAATGGAGAGTGTGGAAGAGGTGAAGCGGTATGTGGCACATGCGTGGGGATCTCTGCCTCTTTGTTTGTCACTGCAGGAAGGGTGTCATGCTCCAGGACAGCCTGGAAAACTTGAAAACTACTTTTGGATGACCTTTTTCCCATGCCCACTTTTGCGCCAGCTTGCCTTTGGCTGAATAGCAGATGGTGAACACCTTTTCTGCTTTTCCTCAGTGAAGCACTATGTGAGATTAGGTGGGGTGGGTTTTTTTGGTCTTTTTTCTGAATTGTAGTCTTCAATCACTTCTCTGCCTGACAGCAGCTCTAAGTTCCCTGCCTGGGCTGGAGGAGTGGAGGTGGTGGAGGGGAGGATGAAGGCAATATTTCATGTTGTTTGGAGGGAAGAGCTCTACACTGCTGGCTTCTTCCTGGCCTGACATTGATCCATCATGATGGCACAGTATTACCGGCAGAGACAGCTAGGCATTTATTTTTGTCACCTTGATCCAGATGCAGAAAAACCTCAGCATCTGGTCCACAGAAAGTGAAAAGCAAATGGCAACATATGGAGACATAGTGGACTTGAGAATCACAGGTGGGAGAAGACTAAATGTGACAGGATCTTAATTTTATTTTTGTTTTCCTGTCCTCCATGTGAACTTGGGTAGTATTGCCTAAGAACAAGAGTGGTTTTTTAGGGTGTGTATTGAACAAACATTGTAAAGATCTGGAGAGTGTAGGCTGCCTCTGGCAATCTGACTAATGATCTTGGTCCTTGAAAACTGCCTCTCTTGCACCGGTCATGTTTCAGCCATGCCCCCCCAGCTCTCTCACCCTTCCTGCTCTCTGCTCTTTTCATTTTCCCCCAACCCTCTCGTGATGCACCTCTGAGGAGGTTTACATTCATTTAATTCCCATTGGTGAATAGGGACTAATGTGCCAAGTGCGGTGAGTTCACTAGATCATGAGTTCTTGTTATTCTGGATTTCTTGTCTTTCTACCACATTGCCAGTGCCTTTTTTGTCTTTGTGGATTTATGAGACTGATCTAGCAGAGGTTCAGCTTGATGTAACCCAGCTGAAACAAAAGGCCCACTGAAGATGGCAGGGGGTGGAGGTGTAGTTCTTGGAGTGAAGTCTCTAAAGATGCATGCTGAATTTGGACCAGCATTCCTGCCTTCCCCAACCTGTTTTTCTAACAGTGGTAAACTTTTTGCACCTCAGTAACTATTGAATGTGACTTTCCTTTTCATGGCTCTTCCACAGGATGAAGATGAGACGCCATAAACTCTTTCTGACTCTCTGCATGGCTGGTCTCTGCCTCATCTCCTTCTTGCACTTCCTCAAGGCCCTTTCCTATGTCACCTTCCCCAGGGAGCTGGCTTCGCTTAGTCCCAACCTCGTCTCCAGCTTCTTCTGGAACAATGCCCCTGTCATGCCTCAGGTCAGCCCTGAGCCAGGGGGTGCGGAGTTCCTCCGCACACCCCTGTACTCCCACTCCCCCTTGCTCCAGCCCCTGTCTCCCAGCAGAGCCAGCGAAGAGCTGCACAAGGCTGAGTTTGTGCTGCCAGAAGACTCAACAGAATACTTTGTCCGTACCAAAGCCGGTGGCATTTGCTTTAAACCAGGCACCAAGGTGTTGGAGAAGCCACCTGTGGGAGGTCGGCAGGAGGAGCGAGGGGATGGCGCAGCCTCGGGGCGGCCGGCTCGGAAGCCGCTGAGCGCAAGCGGAGCCAAGCGCCGCAAGTGGGTGGAATGTGTGTGTCTGCCAGGCTGGCACGGCCCCAGCTGCGGGGTCCCCACCGTGGTCCAGTACTCCAACCTGCCCACCAAGGACCGCCTCGTGCCACGGGAAGTCCCCCGGCGGGTCATCAACGCCATCAACGTCAACCACGAGTTTGACCTGCTGGATGTCCGCTTCCATGAGCTGGGAGACGTGGTGGATGCTTTCGTGGTGTGCGAGTCCAACTTCACAGCCTACGGAGAGCCGCGGCCCCTCAAGTTCCGCGAGATGCTCCTCAACGGCTCCTTCGACTACATCCGCCACAAGGTGCTCTATGTCTTCCTGGACCACTTTCCCCCCGGTGGCCGCCAGGACGGCTGGATTGCTGATGATTACCTGCGTACCTTCCTCACCCGGGATGGCATCTCTCGCCTCCGCAACCTGCGCCCGGACGACGTCTTCATCATCGATGATGCTGATGAGATCCCGGCCCGTGATGGCGTGCTCTTCCTCAAGCTCTATGATGGCTGGACGGAGCCCTTTGCCTTTCACATGCGCAAGTCACTCTATGGCTTCTTCTGGAAGCAACCAGGCACCTTGGAGGTGGTCTCAGGCTGCACCATGGGGATGCTCCAGGCTGTCTATGCTACCGATGGGATACGTTTGCGACGCCGTGAGTACTACACCATGCCTGGGTTTCGGCAGTATGAGAACAGCACAGGACACATCCTGGTGCAGTGGTCGCTGGGCAGCCCCCTCCACTTTGCTGGCTGGCACTGCTCCTGGTGTTTCACTCCAGAGGGGATCTACTTCAAACTGGTGTCAGCCCAGAATGGGGACTTTCCGCGCTGGGGTGACTACGAGGATAAACGAGACCTCAATTACATCCGGGAGCTGATCCGGACTGGTGGCTGGTTTGATGGTACTATGCAGGAGTATCCCCCTGCTGATCCCAAGGAGCAGATGTATGCTCCCAAGTACCTGCTCAAGAACTACCAGCGGTTCCGCTACTTGTTGGAGAACCCCTACCGAAAGGTGGAGAGTGCTGGGTGAGGCCAGCCAGGCTCAGGCTTGGGTGCGAAATCAGAAATTCACAACAAAGGGAAAGATTCGGGTGTTTTCATCTGTTCCTTTTCGTCTTTTGTTTCCTTTGTTTATGGGCAGGGTGTGCCATTTTTCTGGGGTCTCTGCCCTCCCTCACTTCCTGTTCTTCTTCCCTTCATCCCAGGGTGATGCCTGGGAACCCAAATTACTCAGTCACATGAAGGGAGGCCTGGACAGGAGGAAGAGAGGTGTTGAGGACCTGTTCTGTAGTAGCATAAAGACTTCCTTGCATCTTCCAAACCTCTCCTGCTGGCTGGAGAGAATCTCTGCAGCCAGCTGGCAGATTTTCCTCAGGGTGAGGCTGAGAGGGTCCCATGGGGAGAGGGGGCAGCTGTTCCCATCCACCCTCATCCTTTGTGGATTAGAGCAAGCATAGATGCAAGCCTGGGCTATTCAGTGAGCATGTGAGTCAGCAGGCACAAACTCTTGTGAGTGGTTGCATGTGCAGATGTGTGTCACTGGCATTTTTTGGATGAGTGAATGTACAAAAGCATCTCAGTATGCTGTGGGGGTTTTTTTTGTTGTTGTTGTTTTTTTTGGGGGGGGGGTTGTGGGGTTTTTTTTGTGGGTTTTTTTTTTGTGGGTTTTTTTTTGTTGTTGTTGTTGTTGTTGGGGTTTTTTTTTTTTTAATATACCTCTATATTCAAAGGGTATTTTAGGGAAGGGAAATCCTTTGCTTCCAAGGAGTCCTTCTCAAAATGCAGCCCCTTGCCCAGGCTTAATGCATTCTGTCCTGGGCTGGATCTTGCCGCAGTACTCTACCAGTCCTGGAACAGATAGATAGGAAGCAGAGGAGAAAGCTGGGTTTGAAGGATTTTTCTGCTCATTTTTCTCCCCTGCCCCCACAACACTGTATGGACTTGTTCTACAGAAGCCGAAGCATCTTCCTGCAGTACATGCTTCTGCTGGGGCTGGGATAAGCTGCAGGGGTCTCAGTCAGGTGGTAGGAGTGTATGTTTGCAAGTGCATGGTTGCCTGTGTGCATGAGTGCTTGCATGCATGGATTTGATGTGCACCTGGGTGTTTGTTACCAGTATTGAGGGGGAAGAGGACGTTGTGGGGCTTGGCTGTATGTGCTTGCAGAAAATGGTGGGATCCAGAAGCTGTGATCTCAGTGTTGGCGTGGATGACTTCTTGGACAATTCATGGGAAAGGACCAAGGGTACCATTGGCTCTTGGACATGTGGGACTGTTGCATGCCTCTCTGGCTGCCTTTAGAGCCGTGCAGGCTGTGCCTGTAGCATGGCTGCTGCTTACATGTGCTGGCTACTCCTTCTTACTATGGGGTAATAAAAGGCAGAAGAGAAAGGGCAAAGTTCTGCTTGTTGTGGGCAAACAAAGCCTGTCAAGGCATGGGATCCATCTGTCTGCCCTTAGGGTGTGAGGGAGCTCATGAAAAAACAGGCCATGGCCAGATTCTCCCTGGGACCAAGAGACTGTTTGGGGACCATTGTGCAATCCAGAATGTGTGCAGCCCACATCTGCAGCCTGGGCTATGCAGACAAGACCATGGAGAGGAGAAGGGATCTAGGAGGGTGCTAGTTGCAGCTGGTTGAGCTGGTGGCATGGGCAGTGAGGATATGGCCTGTTGTTGTATTCGATTGTTCAGCTCACTGCGGAGGCAGATTGTTGTCTCTACCCTTACCACCACCCTTCCTTAGCAGATGGCTTGACAGGGTGCCCAGAGCCTCGGTTGTAGTGGGCAGAGGGTGAAAAACATAATGAACTTGCTCTCTTAGCCTTGCAGTGGAAAGACTGATTCAGTCTTTCTTTCAGGTTCCAAGCAGAAATTGTATGGAGGAGGATAAAGAGGAAGGCACTGGCACAAAGAAGTGTGGCCCTTCTGGCCAGCTGTTCTAAAGCAGGAGGATCCTGAACTCCATCAGGGCTCCATGGTCCTGTATTGCCCAGCACGTGCCACCCTTGTGCTTCATTCCGATGTCTATCTTTTCCTCTCCTAGTCCCTTCTCTAGAGAAGGGAAAATTGTCAACAAAATTAACTTGCTTGCCTAATAAGGCTGAGACTGGAACAGAAAGATGAATGTCTTTTTCTGATCAAATTGAGATGCCGTTCACCTTAGCTCCTTCCACGTGTTGTGTGCCATAATGCCTGCTTAGAAGAACTGAAAGAACCTCCTTTTTGTTATTATTTTTGGTTTCTTTAAAACACTGTTCTCAGTTCTGTTGTGTCTTCCCCACAGGCAGAGAAGCCCCTTTGGGAACTGGGTGGACAGACAAACTGCTAGGCAGAATGCTCTTCCCCCAAAGGGAAGCTGTGGCTTTTTTAAGTCTAGACTTATTGATGTAGCAGAAAGAACTCCTGTCACAGTGATGGGGTTCTGGTGCTGAGCAACTCTGTGGAGGACTTAGATGCAGAGAGATTGTAGAGCAATGAGGTCCCAGCTGAGAAAGAAGGAGCCTGTATTGAGCAAGATGAAAGCCATAGCACTGAGGGTCCAGCACAGGGGAAAGATGCTTTCCCCAGGGACAGCTGGAGGAGAGCAAGTGTGTTAGCTCATGCAATTCAGCAGCAGAAAAGTATGGAGGGAAGAAACCATTTTTCATTTTAACTCTGAGGAGGGAGCCTGAGGTCTGCTCTTGGATCTTTTGACTTTGTCTTGTCTCAGTGATGATAGTACAAGGCCAGTGCCAGGCTTTGCTAGAGACAGAGGAGAAAGACAAGACAGTCTTTGTGTGGGTGCTTTGGCTGCACCAGAGTCCCACTTCAGCAGGAGCTAAAGTTCATGTGTGCTGGAGCTGTACCTCCTTATCTCCCACAGTGGGGGCAGCCTGTCCTCTGATATCAGCCCTTCCCATGCACGGCCATCCTTGGGGATTTTTAGTG
This sequence comes from Brachypodius melanocephalos, assembly GCA_013398615.1. NCBI lineage: Eukaryota > Metazoa > Chordata > Aves > Passeriformes > Pycnonotidae > Brachypodius > Brachypodius melanocephalos. The sequence continues at coordinate 3,461,895 of VZSR01003524.1, read as the reverse complement.
CACAGCAGTCATGTTTTCAGTGTTGAGGTATGACCCTTGTGTCTTGGGAACTTGATAAGCCCACAGCTGCAGTATCTGCTTCTCCTGTTCCTGAAGTACAGCCTGTTGCCTTCTCTAGTCCATTATTTGCTCTACCATTCTCCTCCCTCTGATTTGTCTCTCCCTTTTGCTCCCTCGGGCTGGAGAAGAAGGTGTTGCTGGAATAGGAATGCTGGGGCTCTTCTGCAGAACTCCTGCCCAGCCTGCTTCCTGGACTTACTCACTTCCTTATTCTTAGGAAATTAAATTTAAAGCAGAATTCTTGTTGTAGTGGGAGGAAGGGGCTTTACAGATGAAATGCATTTTTTATTGTTTCTCTTTCTCATGAATTGTTTAAACATTTTTAGATTTAAGGCCAAACCAGTCAGTGTTTCTGTCTAATTTGTCTGGCTAACCCTGTTAAGGATTTATTATCCTTAGGGAGCTAGAGTGCCTGTCATTAAAAATCTTCCTTCTTGTCCCTGAGGGAACAGGCACTACAAAGCTGGCTTTCACACAGTGGTTTTCCAAGGTCGTGGCTTACCCTCTGCTCAGCCTTGCATATGCTGCCTGCTGGGAACTCTGCAGCCAGCTCCTGGTGGGACAGCCAACCCTCCGTGCAACTGCCACAAGAGGGAAGTCAAAAGTGTATGGGTATGTGAGTTGGTGAGAGAGACAAAGCAGGAGGCGTGTTTGTGTCAGATCCTTGTTTCCCAGTGCTGGACTCTGAGGTGAGCACTGAAGCTCCTTCATCTTATCTGAACCGGGTTCTGAAATTTGAGAAGGGGAAGACCAAGAACCCTGTCCTGGAACTGGGATCAGACTACCAGAGCCTGATGTCTGTGGGTTGTTGCAGCCCACAGACAGTGGGCGGTGAATCCTGCTGTCTTGGACCAAACTGTCCAGTGGACAGAGGGTATGCACCACCAGCCTTTTCCTGCAGCCCTTTTCAGCCTTGTAGTTTTTCGTTCCCAAAACCTTTTTTACATTCAAATTGGTAAAAAGTGGGGCCAGGAAATAGGTGAAGCAGTGTGTGGCACACCCAAGCCTAGCACTTCTGTCTGTCTCTTGTTGTCTTTCTTTGTGCTTCCCACCTAGAAAGAGATTGTGTGCCTGTGCATGGCTTTGTACTGGAGAATGCCTCTTCCTCTTTTGCCTTAAGTGGAAGGACATGGGCTTTGGTGGACCTGCAGCAGGTGAGCTTGCTAAAGCAGAGGGAGTAGGGCAGGTTAGACATATTTGCCCATCTGGGGGTAATGCCACACCCAAGTGACAGAAAAGACATACGGTGACTTTGTGCCTGTGGTTGGTATGGAGGATGACGTGCTCAAGCCCACTCTTGCTGTTGCTTTCTCTGATCCCTGTGTCCTGATGAGGTGTTTGCTGTTGTGCTACCCAGGCCAACCTACTCTGTGTCTCTGTGACAGGTAAACAAGGAATCTGAGTTGGCATGGAGGGAGAGTGTCAGAGCAGAATGGGTGTTCATTTCCCTCTGCCTGCCTTGCTGATTCCTTGAGGGACGGTGTATCTTCCCCTCCTCAGGGCAAGAGACTTGGGCTCTCGGGGCTCTCTCCCTGTGTTCCATCTCCTGCCGGCAATCTCTGTGGCTGCTATGCCTCTGCACTGTGAAGACGCGTGTCCAGGGTCACTCCTGGTTCCATGAATGAACACTGGTGGCGAAGAGGGAAGGGATGGCTTGTCATGGCTTCACTGACCTCCAGCCTTGGTGAGAAAGGAGGGAAGTGAGTGGGAGAATGGATCCTGTATTCTTCCATCATTGTGTTCTCCCTACCCTCCCTAAACCCCTGTTCTCTGATTTCTGAGACATTGGACAAACTCTCTCCTATTATGGAAAGGTAAGGGGGTGGCAGGAGGGGCTCAGATCCAGCATTGAGAAAGAACTGTTTCTAATGCAATACACTGACATTTTAAAGCTTTGGGCACTACAGGTAATGGATTGAGAAGGGATCCGAAGTATTCTGAGACTAAGAATTCAAACCACTGTTTTTTCCTGCCTGTGTGGATGATGATGCAGTATCATCCTGGAGGTGGTCCAGCAGCACTTCTGAGCCTGGGGTCCACCTGGACCTACTGCTGGTGTTGCTCCTGGAGGGGCTCCAAGACATCCTGCTTTGAAAAAAGAATGCGTGGACTTGCCAAAAAACTAAAAAGAAAAAATAAGAGCATCTGCAAAGCTCCTTTCAACTCTGTAATTTATAAACGACAAGTAATAATGAACTTTTTGTAAGGATAAATCAAATGTACATTCTGAAATCATTTTCTCTGTAAATGGTTGGATTTCATTTCACCCTTAAAGGGATGCTTAAAAGGAGGAGATAATAATAAAAATTTTAAAAAATTTACAAAGTATGAAAGGAAACCAAGGTGTGTAACAGCTTTTATTTCTGATTGCCTGGCCAAGGGGACTGCTGGAAAACGGAGTGAGGGAGCTTCCTGTCTTGGCAGAGCACTGTTCCCAAGAAGGGAGATTGAAGGGGAGCCTAACTGGTCTGGGGACTGATTCCTGATTTTGTAGGCCCATGTCAGACCTAATCTGCACGTTAGGTGAGTATGAACATGTAGAGGCACATGAGTGGCTGTTTTGTGGTTTTCAGAAGAGCTGGTGGATGTAGTAAACAGCATCACCTCATAAAATGGTCCTTTGACACCATCTTTGCTCCTTTGGATGCATCCAGAAACCCTGGATCCCCAAATTAAACCTTCCCACTGCAGAAATGCCTTTCTGGTGGCTGACTCTTGGCATGGTGTGTGAGAGAACGTGACCTCCTTGTTTTGGTTTATTTTTAAACCTGTCTGCTGTAGTTTTGGCTGTTCCCGTTATTTGGTGTCAAAGTCTGGTCCTGCTCTGAATCCTCCTAACCATCTGGCCTCCAAAGTAGTGCTTTTGGCAAGGGCCTTTTGCAAGCTCATGTGTCACCTACAGCTATTTAATTTTTTTACCTTTTTAAGTATCTTAAAAATGCTTCAGGTTCATTCCTGATTCCAATTAGAGATAGTGACAGTAAGCATCATAGGTTATTTCCTCATCTTTCTTTCATCCATACCAGTCTAATGTTTTCAGTTCTGCTCTTGTGGAAGGGTCTCATCAAACTAGAGGCTTGTGTTGTGCATTGCTGAATGCAATTCTGCTGCTACCATCTCTGAAACAAAGTGCATGAAAGAAACCTGCCACTCAAAATTAACAATTAAAAATTTCTATTTAGAATTTTTAGCATTCTTAGTGATCACTGTATTTTTGTGCCTGAATGGAGGATAATCTAAAAATAGTTAATGACCAGCATGCTTGAAATTTCAATTTTTCAAGAAGTCTAAGTCTATAAGCATAGACCAATGGCAGTTTAGTGAGACAATTTAAGGAATGAGAGCTGACTGGGTCAAAGGTTCTTCCACATTATTTTTCTTGCCTCTAACACAAAATCTTCACTGACATTTATATTATTTTAAAAAGTAACATAAATAGCATTTTTTTTGTTTCTTGTGAGGTTTTAAAAGACTTTTTTCCCTGGAAAGCACGAGCTTCTGCTGCAGAAGCTTCAAGTGCCTCTGTGACCAAGGGGGGTTGACTCTTGGACAAACCAGTCTGGGATGGAGACCTTCATTTGCAGGAGCAGGGCGGAACATGTGGGCCCACCAAAAGCCCAATTTACCATGTCAGAGGGTCCCTCAGCACACCAAAAGAGACCTCAGTATGTGCAGCATGCATCCTGGGTATGGATAGGGAGCCTTAAGCACCATATTGAATCAGGAGCCTGCAAGCCATCTGATGCCAAGCAATCCTGCGTGTTTTGCAGAATTTCAGTACCCCAGCAGGTGTCAGATGGGGTGATGCATCGTGGAGGAGCTCCGGCGTGACCTGCCTGGAAGTCAGTGGTTTCTCCCAAGCTCTTGCTCTTTGTCGTGGATGCCAGGTGCTCATCCTGTGCACTGTGCAACGCTGCTCGGTGGGGAGGCTGCAAGAGACCCTCCGTCTCTGGCTCAGGAAGGGGCTCGCTCCAGCTGATTCTTTGTTGATGCCTATCAGGCTAGCTGATCAAGGGATAGACGTGCTGTTTCTGAACACCAGGGTGCTTGGAAAAAAGCGACTTCATTATAAACTTAAAATACCTTTCAGAAAGCTGGAAAGGGAATACCAGACCCCATTTTGCCAGCTGTTTGTTTTTGTTGCTGGGATATGTTTGTTCCCTGTGTAAGGACACATTTTAACGTGCTGCTTAGCAGAGACAGTTAATTTTTAAGTATTAATCCAATTTTATATTACGCTTCTACATCTTGCTGCTTTAGCAGCTCAGCTGGGGAGGCAGTGAGGTCTCAGCTGGCTGGCAGGCAGCCCATGGAGCAGCCAGGGAGAGTCACCCCAGTCCCAGAGAGCGTCACTAGCAAATGGCTTCATGCTCACGTGCCCACAGCTGCAGGCACTGGCTGCCCTGCTTTCCAGAGCACTGCCACAGAGAGGATTTGGCCACAGCTACGGCAGAAAGGAGACAGAGTTCTTGCTTCCGGGCAGTGGCCCATGTTCCTGAGGCTCCTGGGTGTGCTGAAGGCAAACCTTCATCTGGGAGTGAGCTTTGCAGGGCTTTGCTCTGTCACTGCAAAACTGTCCCACCTAGAGAAGGGCTCCAGATCACTAAAGTGAGAGACTGACATAAGGAATATAATGCATGGATGCTTGGTTGAGGAGCCTGGCTTGGGGCCAGGCTGCTGCAAGCTCTGCCTTTGTAGCTGCAGCAGGGACAAGCACATCAGCAAAAGGTAAAAAGAATCAGCCCTCTTCAGATAATGTTTGGGACGTTACTGTAAGCATCTCTGAGATCCCCAGACATGAACCATTACTTGGAACTACGGAGCATCTGGTAATCCCAGCGTTTTCAGCATTTCTCTATGTGTGCTTATTTTTTTTAAGCAAAGTGAGAAGTGGAAATAGCCCTGTCTTTTAAACTATATTATAGCTATGTAAGAATACAAATCTTTCAAGGCCATATCTCTCCTCACCCTGCCAAATGAAACACAATATAAAACTCCATTGTTTTACTCTTGTGTTTCCTGTGCCTTACGGCTTGAACCATGGATCCTCTTGGCTGAAGTCCATCTCAGTAATGATTTAATTTGGGAACACACTTCACCTTTCTAAAAATAAGGAAAACTGAGAAGAAGAACAAATAAGCTGTGCTGAATAAAGATCTAAAATGACTTCTCCATGATCTAAAATTAAAAAGAATATGTTATCCAAGGAATGCATAAAATAACATAAGCCCGCCTCTTTCTCGGCATTTTAGCCCTGGATACAGCAGCCATGCTCTTCTCAGGTAGTCTATATGGACATGGGACCAAACCTGATACTGGAGTCCAAATAACCCTTACACAAACCAACATCCCATGTTCATGCCAAGAGGGCCTCATCCCAGCACGCAGCAGGCAAAGGAGCACAAGGAAGCCTGAGATCAGCATGTGCAGCTCAGCTCAGGCAGGTGGTACCACCAGCTGCAAGCCCTCTGTTCTCTGCCAACATTTCCCCTGCAGAAAACAGGAACTGTTAGAGGGATGCAAGATTGCAAGGACAACAGCACTCAAAAAAGCAGGGTCTCTGAATGGCTCTGTAAACCTGCAGCATGCAGCTGGTGCAAAATGAAAAATGGGGTGGGGGAGGCCAGGGGATGGAATCTTACTAGTGAAGGAAAAATGAGAAAAATCCCCAACAAACCCAGCCACAGGGAAATTTGTTTGAAGAAACATGAGTTGCACTGGGAGTGACGGTGGGCACAGACCAATTGTAAAAGTACTACGGAAGCAATTTCCATGTGTTAAATAATAAAACTGAGCCTCCTCATTGACTGGAAGTGCAGCCTCATGGGGACAGCAGCTCTGCTTCACACAGGAGACCACTCATTGCTGACAGTGTTTTTGCAGCCCTCTGCACTGCAGAGATGGAAGTCTGGGGATCTGAAAAGCCCCACTTCAGCTGCAGCAAGGCTGGGACCTTTCCCTTCCTCCCCCTGTCAAAAACATACCCTGACCATGGCTTCCCAGATTGGATATTTACTGTCCCTACTAAAATGCGGGTCTGGGCTCTAAATCAGGAATGCTCCTTGAAAGGTGGCTATGTACCAGTGGTCTCTCCTCCCTCCCCACCTGTCTTCTTCCAACAGGCACTCAGCATCCAAACTGCTGGGGCTTCAGGGAATGAAGCCATGCATGCCACCCTTGGGCCTCCTGGCTTGTCACAGCTGGAGAGCAGGAGCTCAAATGCCATTAATCCTCGCAACTGCTCAAGAAAAGTAAAGAAATAGGGCTGCAATTAAAGAGAGAGCTATTGAATCGGGCTGAGACTGCCAAAAGGCCTCCTACAAGGTTTATTTACTAGAAGATACTAAGGATATTAAGCTCAAGCTCAGATACCATTGGTGGGTCACTATCCATCTTCGCCCTCACTTAAAACTGCTTTCTGGCTCCTCTACGAGACCAGCCTTCTGCTTCCAAGCACAGTTTGTTTCCCATCCCTGCAGAGTCCCTCCAAGATGCCATTTGCAGCTCTGAGGCTCACATCCACCTCCCTGCTGCCCAGCGGGGGGTTTGCTGGCTGATGACAGGCAGCACAGGGATGTCTCCCTGGCTGGGAATGGTCCTGCCCTTGCAGAATGGGTGGTGGGAGGCCCTGGGCACGGCACTTGGCTCCCAGGAGCAGAGGCTTCAAGCCGGGCTCAAGGACAGTGATTTGCTGTTTCTAGTGGCCATCAAAGCTCGTGGCAGTGGCTGCTTGAGTGGGAGGACTGGCTACAAACTGAAGACTGGCAAGAGGAGTGACGGCTCTGGAGACTCCCAGGGAGGCGGAGGAATGGAGGGGCAATATCAGTCTTATTCCAGGCAACAGCATGGGGTTACTCTGTCCTGTCACACGTGGTGCCTTTGGTATTTCAAACTCACTTGGTCATTTCGAGAAACAAAGGTTCCTGTTCTCCAGGAGCATAGCAAAAGTCTGCTCCTGCCTCTCTGCCTACACCTGGCCCTATCAGGGCAAGTAAATTCCCTTTCGTACAGGGACACAGGCTGGAATGACAGGGGGAACCCCATTCCCAGTGAGTCCCTGGGCAAAGAAGCCACCAGGCAACAGGGTTCTGCAGGCAACGGGGCCCTGGGGCCCTTAAGGCAGTCCAGGTCTTTGGGTGGTGGGTCCCACCAGCTGCGTGCAGCAGATCAGCAGAGTTTGGGAAGCCCTGGAGCCACGAGGGATCGTGCTTCATTGTCTCAAGGCAGAGCTCAAATTTACAACCCCCAACACTCACGTGGCAGCTAAAGGGGCATTGGTCGTGTGCTGCTTGGCCCTGACACTCGCCCTCCTTTTTGCAAGAGAGCAGGGGCAGGTTGAGGCCCCTGCCCACGCAATGCAGGCATGGGCAGCCCACGAGGGACAGCGGGCACAGCAGGTGAAGTCCCCGCAGGGGCTGGGGCACTTCGGAGACGCCGCACAGTGTGGGTGGAGGAGCTCACAACACGCACACGCAGCTGCTGGGGAGGGGCCCGGGACCTGGCAGCGAGCCTGGTGGGGAAAGGACAGAGAGAAACACGAAAACAGCCACAACCCAAGGGGGCCAGGCTAGGGAGGAGGTTTATGGAAGTGACAGTCCTTGGCTGCCATGGCAGGAGGGCAGCAGGGAAATCCACCAGTGCTTGGCCTGACCTGGCAGATCCTATTGGTAGTGCACCAGGGCTTTGCCACCTGTGGCTGCTCAAATTTTGATCCAGTCTTGGGAGTTTTGGGCTCATCAGCACACCAGCCATGGGGTGAGAGAGCCCACTTGTGAGAAGGGAAGTATTTCTGAGGATTAACAACTCAAGGAGGAGCCAGGAAGATGGGAGGAAGGTTCAAAGGTCAATTTTCATTCTGGCAGCAGGTTAAGAGTAGGGAGTATGAATGCTGCCTCCCAGGTCTTAGATAGCCTAGTATATGAACTGATGATCTGGAAACAAAGATGAGCAGTATATTGAACCTTTTTAAAAGATGACTCAAAGCTATTGACTCAAAAGCTGTTAAGGAGATCAAAAAAGACAAAGTAAAATGCAAATGTGGCAAATGGGGAACACCACATATTTGCCAAGAATCAACTGGATATGTGCAAGGTCAGAAGAGGGAAAACGAATTGCACATAAGAATTGCAAAGCTCCAGGTGTTCTCTAGCGACCCAAGAAATAAAAGGACGTCACACAAACCCTGGCTCTAAGAGTAGCTGCAGGTTTTAAAAAAAGCACACAAAATATTAGTGTGCAGAAGGAAGAAGGAGGGAATAACGTGGAAAATATGATAATGCTATTATGTAAATCACTAGCGCGGCCTCTGTGGGAATACCGTCTGCAGTTCAAGTAAGCCCTTCTCAGAAACGGCTGATTAGCCACATGGCAAATTCGCTCACAGAGAGATCAAAACGATTGGGGTTGTTTATCTCAGAAAGGAAATGAACAAGAGGAGATCGGCACAGAGTGAGCCAGTCCAGAGCTTGTGTTTTTCTTCCTGTTCAGTTCTATCACTGTCATATCTGGTGTCGCTGAGAATCATGTGAAGTGATGTGCCTCTCCTCTGTCACACACCATTTGCTCTTTCTCTCACCCTCCCCTCCAGGGGAGGCACAGCACATTGTTTTATATTTAGGTACAACCTTGGGAGGAGGGGATGGCTAAGGAAAAATATATATGACCTGGAGATGTCTCATAGTAGAGAAGGTGAGAATGGAAAAGTGGGATTTGCACCTGGACATGGGAGCAAAAAGTTCTGGCTTTGGGAGTCTCCTCCCATCAGCTCAGGCAGACCTCAGAGAGGTTGCCAGCTACTGCCCTTCTCCTAGAGCCTTGAGGCTTGCTTACCAAGCCCTGCTCTCTGTGGGTTCCCTGGAGATAAAGGAGCTATAATTTGATTAGTCTGTAAAAAGCATTCCAGAAGTCAGAAGTACTTTGAGATGCAGCATTGACCCACTGCTCTCTTCCAGGGGAGGGTCAGGTTGGACATTAGGGGGAATTCCTTTGCAGAAAGGGCAATTAGACATTAGGGATGGGCTGCCAGGGAGGTTGTGGAATCACCGTCCCCGGAGGTATTTAAGGAAAGACTAGACGTGCCACTCAGCGCCATGATGTGGTAGACAAGGTGTTCAGTCAGAGGCTGGACTCCATGACCTCAGAAGTCTCCAACTAAACGCTATCCGTGAGCAGACACGCTGTCTCTCGGGGCTGGCAGCCCAGCGCGCTGTGCTGCAGCACACGAAGCCGCACACGGCACACGGAGCCCCCAGCAGCAGACGGACCGCCGAGCAGCACATAGAGCCCGGGCTGCCGACGGGCCCTTCCCGGCCGGGAGCACCCCGGGCTGCCGCCGGGCCCTTCCCGGCCGGGAGCACCCCGGGCTGCCGCGGTGTGACGGCCGCGGGCAGCTCCCCTCCCGGCCGCCAGGTGGTGGCGGCGCCGCCGCTCACGGACGCGCGGCTCGCCGCCCGCGGCGCTGGAGCTGCCATTGGCGGGCGCGGGGGCGCGGCCCGGAAGCGGAAGCGCGGCGCTGCCGAGTGACCCCCGGAGCGATCCCGGAGCGGCCCCGCGCGCAGCCCGGTGATAGCGGGGCGGTCGCGCTCCTCCCGCGGGGCTGCAGCGGCCCCCGCGCCCCGCCCGCGCGCCGGCCCGGCCGTTACCCCGCGCCGTTGGACAGGCGGCCTCGGCACCGAGCGGGGCCCGCCACGGAGCGGCAGGCGGCGGCCGGCGGGTCCCTTGGGAAGGGAGAAGCTGACACGGATCCCGGCCTCGGTCACTCCTCTGCAGGTCGCCTGCCCGCACCTCACACTTGTCCCCCATGGCCGCGTGGTCCCGGGAGGCGGTGCTGACTCTGTACCGGGCTCTGCTGCGCCGCGGTCGGGGCCTGCGCTACACCGACCGGGATTTCTACCTCGCCTCCATCCGCCGCGAGTTCCGCCGGAACCAGGGGCTACAGCGGCTGGAGGACAAGGAAAGGCAGCTGGAAAAGGGGCAGGCTTTCCTGCAGAGCAGGCTCGGGGGCCTGGTTTAGATTTCCTGTAGCTCCCGCTGGTCGTACTTACCTCCCTCTTCTTTCCCCTCGCCAACCAGAAGAGATGCTTAACACTCATTACCCGCCACTTTTGAAGAAGTCCTGAAGGTGCTTCCACAGGCACACCAGGAGGGCTCCCCTGTTCTCTTCACAAATGCATTAGGTCACAGGTAGGTCATGCACAGTGATATAGCCGCGTTCTTCATGCTGGTGTTACAGTGAGCTTTGCCAAAGTGTGGGGTTTTTTATGCTTGGGGATGATAAGTGAACGTATTCTTGGTTCATCCAGGCAGGAACATTCCCTCTGGCTCGACTTTAGGAAAAAACTAAACCACCCCAATGAGGCAGGCAGGCTCAGAGCCTTGGACACTGACTCAGAAAACAGACCTAAAGTCATAGTGCAGGAGTTTCTTGGTGTTTTCATGTAGGTTCGCTGGGGATCCACATATGGGTACAGTGATTGTAAAGCATGTTTTACAGTATCACAGAACCATCTAGGTTGGAAAAGGCCTCTGAGATCATTAAGTCCTATCTTTGACTGATGACCACCTTGTAACTAGAACATGGCACCGCGTGTCACATCCGAATTATACACCCCCGGCGATGGTGACTCCATCACCTTGCTGGGCAGCCCATTCCAATGCCTAATCACCCATTCTGTGAGGAAATTCCTCCTGATGTCCAGCCTGAGCCTTCCCTGGCACAGCTTGAGGCCATGTTGGCCAGAGAGATTCTTTAAATTTAAATCTCAAGGTCAGGTTAAACGGAAATTTGAGGACACAAAAGTACACGTATAAGAAAATATGTCAGTGTTTTACATGATTCGTCTGAGAGTCAAACCCATCATGTGTTGAGGGCAGGAGTAAACATCAAAGGAAGAAGGCAAGGGAGCTGTTCCTTTTATGATGTGTTGCGGTCTCTGCTGTTGATTGGGTGTCTTTGAAGGATTTGAGATTGGACACTGTTCAAAAATTAATCTGTGAATGGAAGCTCTGAGACTGCTTGTCAGTTCCTGGGGAAGATTCCACTCAGTACCAGATAGCTGACCAACCCTGTATTGCCTTGTCTGTGAGCAAAATCACACTTGTTACATTAGAAATTAGAAAATAAATTGTCTGTGCTTTGGTTGAGAAGCACAAATGATAAGAAAAATACCTGAATAGTCAGAGTTTTGCTTAATATGCAGGATTTTACTGCAAAATACTATGGACATAAATTTTACTTTCTTTCATTAAATTCAGTTATTAGAAACTTCACATCAGATTTGGATGCATTCCCTCAGGTGTTGGACATTGCTTGGTCAGTACTGTCCTGGCACTGCTGGGAACAAGCAGCTCTTGGAGGGAATATAATTAGAGAGGGTGCACGGTTGGGTGGTCCCTTCCTGTGGTAAAAGCCGGGAGTAGCAGGTGTGAGGTGTGGGAGGAGGGAGTGAACCTTTTGGCCCGTGCACATAACGTTCCCACTCCTTGCAGGTAAGATGGCAGGTGCTGGGCAGCGCAAAGGGAAGAAGGATGACAACGGCATCGGCACCGCCATCGACTTCGTGCTGGCCAACGCGCGGCTGGTGCTGGGCGTGGGGGGCGCCGCCATGCTGGGCATTGCCACGCTGGCCGTCAAGCGGGTGAGTGCCACAGCTGGCACTGGGCACGGCTCCGGGAGCGGGGAAGGGCACTGAAGAGAGCCAGGGTGTTGGCAGTGGCCTGGGTAAAATGCAAGCATTGGGCTCTTGGTGACTCAGACTTTTCCTGGTTTAGATGTACGACCGGGCAATCAGTGCTCCCAGCAGTCCCACTCGCTTGAGCCAGTCAGGAAAGAGAAGCTGGGAAGAGCCAAACTGGCTGGGGTCCTCCTCACGCCTGCTGACCCAAGACATGAAGACCAGCCTCAGCCGCTCCCTGCAGACCCTTCCCACTGATCCTTCAGCTGCAGATACAGGTAAGAGGCATGGCCATCCTCCTGCATCACAGAGTCATCCATGTCTATAAACCCTGTGTTTGTTTAAAGGCATACAGGGAAGGGAATACCCTGTCTGGCCTGGGATTTTTATGTTTTTCTTTTAAGCATGTCCACTGGTAACTTCAAGAATCAGAACTGACATTGAGAGCTAGTCAATAATGGTCACGTATTTGCATCTTCATTCCTCTCATGAGTTCATGGTGTTAAGCTTTCTTCTCCCTCATTTTTTTCTCTTTCAATCTGAATATCTAGCCTTTCCTGACAGAAAGCTATTCCATTTATTTCAAGTACTCTGTTGCCTTTCTTTGGGTCATTCCAGTTTGCTTGCATCTTTTTAAGGGGGCAGTATTTGAGTTCTGGATGTACTAGCAATTTATAACAGTATTTCCTGCATTATTCCTACCATTTTCCAAATAATTTCTGGATCGACATTTCCCTGTTTAGTGTTGCTTATCACTGCGTTTATCTTCAACAGTCTAAAGAAAGTGTCCTGTAGTTTTCTTTCTGGGTGGGATAATCAGTAATTTAGAATCCAACCATGTTTTGTTAACGTGTGGTTGGTTCTTTGTTCTCAGTGGTTTTGTTTTCTATCCCTGGTCACTCATTTCAGGAGATTTACACTTAGAGATTTAAACTAAAAATCAGAATCAAGCTATTAACTTGACTTCCAGATTATTTTAAAGGAAGTTATCTTTGGTTAGGTTTTTTTTGGCATAGGTTTTCTGCTGAGGAAACATTAAAAACTAGACAGCTGTGTTAAATGGGATCTAGATAATTTGATTGGAGTTCCCAAGCATATGGATTGAGTAATAAAAACATTGATGATGGTGTCTTAAATTCTTCAATTAGAAGTAAATTAAATCTCAGTATGGAAAAATATTTTTTTTCATAAATAGGCAATGAAATCCAGTTTCCTGTGGTTTTGTGCATTATTTCCTTTACACAAAATAAGCTCAAATCTGTCCAAAAGAATTCAGTGGGACAAGAGACAGCAGCTGCTGAGGTTCAGCTAGATGGGTTTTTGTAGAGCTTGGTCATCCATTCCTCACGTGCTGTGTGGCCAAATGCCCATCACCAAACAAATCTGCAACAGCCAATTGCTTTAATGGGGCCCCTGACTTGGGGATTTCTCCTGCACCCCTTAGGTATCACAGCCCTTCTTCCAAACTTCTCTTAGATGTGTAATTCCCCTTTAATTCTCATTGTTAACTTCTGAAACTCTTCATCCATGTTAAGAGAAATCTGAAATGGATGGGAAGCATTGATTTATTTCTTAGGGAAAACAGTCAGTAAAAAAGGAGGGGCTCAGAGAATCTGTGAAGGTCAGACATTGTTTTGTAATGCAGATGGCAACGTAAACCTTGTGTTGTTGCGTTGTGCCTCTGGGTGGGCTCTCTGGTCTTTTACCAGGGTATCACTGGAGCTATGATGGCCTGAGCTGGGACAGCCCCAAGATCTGTCAGCTCATCATCCTAACAACTGTGCTGATCAGACTCCCACCAACTATTTCATTTCCCGGTGGCACACTCTTCTCTGATCTCATATGCTAGTCAGCACTGGCTTTCACTGGTAATTTGTAATAATTTGTTTCAATGTCAAAAACTCAGAGAGTCATGATGGTTTTTCAAAAGTGTTTTATTGGGCTGGCATCACACTGAAAGCTTTTGAATGGGTAACAGCACTGAATTTTTGATGAAATTGAGCTGAGGTACTGCCCACATAGCCATTAAAGTTACATCCTTGTACACAATATTAGTCTGGCTAAATTTCAAATCTAGTAACTTGTTTTCATCCATTTTGATGCTCTTAGTAATATATTTTGAAGTTCCTCAGCACTCCCCTTTGGAGTGGTACCTGCATAAAGCCTGCAAAATGTCTGCCAAGGGCTTTTTTGAGACCTGGCAGACAGCAGTTCTGCGCTGCAGATTCTGTTCTGTGGAGCACTTCACAGAGAAATCAGCTGCAACCTCAACAGTTTTCCTTCTGTCTTGCAGACTTTTTTCGACCCACAAAGCCCAAGCCATCTGCCAAGAGGAGTCAGGTGGAGCTGAAGAAGTCTCGCCTTCGCCTATCCCTGCAGGAGAAGCTGTTTGCATACTACCGACGGCGGGTGGCAATCCCAGCAGATGAGCAGGCTCGGGCCAAGCAGGCAGCTGTGGATATCTGCGCGGAGCTGCGCAGCTTCCTGCGCGCCAAGCTGCCGGACATGCCCCTGCGGGACATGTACCTCAGCGGCAGCCTCTACGATGACCTGCAGGTAATTCCTGGGGACGCATCATGATTCCTTATTCAGGAGGCTGACCATGCAGGGGCATTTCAGGATTCACTGTTGGCATTGCTGGCTCAGCACAGCATTTCTCAGGCCTCTGATGTTGCCTTTCCCACTGTGGACCTAGGCGTTGATTTCCGCAGTGCTGTTTGAACAGGCGTGACCAGGCTGCTCTGTCATTGTCTACAAAGCCTTTGCTTTTTGCTGGTTTATTTCTTCAAAATATCTCAGTCCTTCTTTGCCTCCTCTGTGTCTCTCCTTTCAGCTGTGTTTTTCTTTCTGTTTTTCTGGTAGACATCTGCTTTCTCTACATCCCTCTATAACCATCCAAATACATTATATTCCCTTAGAACTCTCGTTTATTCGTGTAGGTCTTTCCTACCCTTTTTTTTTTTTTTTTTTTTTAAATGCATGACAGACCTGGATTGGACAGCAGTCCCTGCTGCAATATCTTCCTGATGGCAAGATGCCCATGGCTATAGTGAGTGATTCAGAGGCACACTTCTTTGTTTTGAGTCAGAGCTCTGGAATGGAGCATGAAATGTCCAGTGAAACTTAGACCTGGGGTCTTAATCACATTGGTGAAAAGGGATCTTTAATGACCTTTTTCCAAACAATGTGGCAGGCCAGGTGAGGACAGCGTACCTAGCTGTAGCATTGGATTATTAAACCATGGCAACAGAAGCTTGTCAAGAAACTTAATACTCTGTCTCCTCTTTAAATTGTCATTTACTGTCATTAAATTGTCATTGTGGTGTTGCTGTGCCCTAGGCCAGCTGCATAGCACAACCAAGGAGCAGACTCACAGCAGTATGAAGCAGAATGATTCATCTGTATGCAGTCCGTGTCAGGTCTCTTAAGTAGTACATACCACGTAAGCACTAGCTTCGACTATACCTTGGAATTATCCCACTGATGGTTGCAAATAGTCCTTCAGAATGCCTTTTAACAAAGGAAGGCTGGGAATCCCTTGCAGAGAGGAGAGTGAGACAGCTGAATCCTTATTCCAGGTTACTTTGGACAGAAGGCTATCTAAAGGTAGTGAATAAAATGAATGTGGAGAGAGAAAGCTTATTCTTACTGACTTTTCTCTCTTGTGAAAGGTAGTGACAGCTGACCACATCCAGCTTATTGTACCTCTCATGCTGGAGCAGAACCTGTGGTCGTGTATCCCTGGAGAGGACACTATCATGAACATTCCTGGCTTCTACTTGGTGCGTCGAGAAAACCCAGAGTACTTTCCTCGCGGGAGCAGCTACTGGGACCGCTGCGTGGTGGGAGGTTACCTTTCCCCCAAAACTGTAGCAGACACCTTTGAGAAAGTTGTAGCTGGGTCCATCAACTGGCCAGCAATTGGGAGTCTCTTGGACTATGTGATCCGTCCAGCAGCTCCCCCAGCGGATTTGACACTGGAAGTCCAGTACGATGCAGATCGGCATCTTTTTATTGACTTTCTACCATCCCTGACACTGGGGGACATCGTCCTCGTTGCCAAACCTCACCGATTGGCCCAGAATGACAACTTGTGGCGACTGAGCCTGCGGCCAGCAGAAACGGCTCGCCTCCGTGCTCTGGACCAGGGTGATTCTGGCTGCCGCTGCTTGTGCCTCAAGATCTTCAAAGCAGTATGCAAGTTAAACCCAGCTCTGGGACATCTCACTGCCAGCCAGCTCACCAATGTCATCCTGCACCTCTCCCAGGAGGAGTCCGACTGGTCCCAGGACATGCTGGCTGATCGCTTCTTGCAGGCACTGAAGGGGCTGATCCGCTACTTGGAGGCAGGTGTCCTCCCTAGTGCCCTGAACCCCAAGGTGAACTTGTTTTCAGAGCTCACCCCCGAAGAAGTGGATGAGTTGGGCTATACCCTCTACAGCTCTCTGTCAGAGCCAGAGGTCTTGCTGCAGACGTAATGGGGCCTTACCTATGGAAGTGTTGATGAGGTTTAGCCAATGCAGACTTTGATTACTGTGAATTATGTTTCCTTCACTCTCCCTATCTCCCTCTCTCTCTCTCTTCACCACTCCCCCCTTTTAGTTCATTAGTAATTCCTGCTGTGGAGTTGGTGCTCTCACTGAATTTCTTGGTGCTACTGGTCCATTTCCACCATCTCTGCCCCAACAGGTCCCCTTTGGCTAGGTAAGAGAGGCTAAAATTGAAGCTCTGAGATCTTCACATAAATTCTGCTGAGTTTAAGTGTCTACCAAAAAAATAAACCAAACTATGCACTTCTTTCTTCTGTAGTACACTTACTGCAGCAAACCCTTTTTGGTCTGAAGAAGGTGGAACTGGGCTGGTAAATCCAGTGATGGATAGCAGACTTGCACTGAGGTTGTTTAATTTTCTCCAGCCTGACTTTACCCCATGTTTCTTTTTCTCTGCTGTCCCACACTGTCTCGCTTTCCTTTCTTTTATGTCCTTTTGGCCCAGTCATGCAGGACAGACTGAGTGAGGTATTTTGGATAGGGTTCTTTTTGTATTTCTGAGTGGATAATGACTACACTGGCAATGTTTGGAGCTGTAGCGCTTGAAATTGAAGAATTCCCACAGCTCCTGCTCTCACAGAACTTTCTCATCCTTTGCAAGCTGCGTTTGGGATTAAGGGCCAAAATTTGTCCAGTCTGCTGCAACACAACCTCCTGTACGGGCAATTCTTGTTCAAGGTGTCACAGGGGAGGAAGGAACCTTTGTGGTCTGGCTGTGTGATGAGGCTGAAGGAGCAGAGCTTGCTGTTCCTACCTAGCCAGATCTGCTGGGAGTGGCTTCAGGAGTGGAGAACAAGGAGCTCTTTAGTTGTTGTCTCTGGCCTAGAGGAAGAGAGAGGGTGATTATAGGGAAGGGCTGGGAGACATACATGGGAATGGGGATTATTTTTTTTCATATTTTCTCCAAGAGTTTACGGCTGTTCTGGTTTACTGGAGGTGGAAACAAGACGACATGCCTCAAAGGGCTTTGGAATAAGCACACACAAGCCAGATTCTCACCATCTCTAAAGGCTGTGAAGGTGATAGAACTGAACTGGTGTCATCAGCAAGGTTCTGTCCCATACAGTGGTATTAGGGTACATACACAAAGCTGGCATTTAGGGATCTATTACCTTTGCCATCTGCTCTGTGTGCTTTAGTCTCCTCCCCAGAACTGAGGCTGTCCGTCACCTTCCTCATTCCCATGTGCTGACTTTCCAGTGCTCCCATTTTACAAATACTCTTAGAAAGCTGGTGATGGCACACCTTCCCATTCTGTCTGTTTGGACCTGTTGGCAGGGCAGTTCTGCCCACTCCTGTCTGTGGCTGCTCTCAGGCTGTAGACTCTCTATACTCTGCACTAAGCCACCTGCTGTCTTCAAAAAGTGGGAGAGAAGTTATCCCCCCTGAGTCTGGAGCTCTGTGTGTATCTCAAAAGATCAGCATAACTATTGTTTCAGAAAGATACTTGCCTTTTCTCTGCTTTAGCAGTTTTTTTTGCCCTTGCTGTTCAGGCTCCTTAGCCAGTGGAGAGGAGTACTGCAGCAGCAGAGTTTGGAGGGAGCAGGAATCCTTCTCTCCTTTTCTCATCCCTTCCTCTCAGGACTTCCTCCATCTTTGACAGAGAAGTTCCAAGGTGAATTTCAGGAGTGGAACCATGGAGGGGAAGTCTTTCATCCTGGGCTCTTTTTAGAGGCAGTGCCGGTGAGGTGAGGGAGGGAGCGTCTTTCTCGGACACTCCGTCCATTTTAGCCAATGTGTCAGCATTCTGTATACAGTGATAACACAACATTGCATTTTAAATTATTTAATCCTTAGGGTACTGGTATTTTCTAGACTGCCAGATGTGTACTTTGAAGTCTGTGTGTATATATAAAATCTATAGTCTATCAAAGGTTAACAGGAATCCCATTTGTATGACTTTGTGTTTTGTAAGTTTTGCAGCAGTCAGTGTTGGTCAGCTGTTGATTGCTCTTCACTCTGGTTCCCAAATTTTTCCCCTCTTCCTTCCCTTGCCCCCCAACTTCCTTTCTGATGTCAGCCTTCCTACGTAAAAGCAGACAGATGAGACTTGGAGCCTATAGGCTACTGGGGGGAGTTCCCCTTGTTTTTAATTACTTGAAGGTCAACAAAAATATTAAAATATCTGGGTTGTCAGGAGCTCCCCCAAAGCTCATTTCTACAGTGTGTGTCACCCCTCTCTTGGTGCTGACTCCAGTACTGTGGTCTTCACATTTTAATAGTAATGTGGTTGGAAATGATTAAAACTCTAGATACAAAAAAAAAGGTGAGATATGACTTGAGAACAGTTGTCATATACATATCTATATATATAATTTTTTACATGAATGCTTTTACTTCTTCCTGGCAACCTAATCAATTAATATTTTTTGGCCATTTTTTTGCTGCTATTGAGCTCAATTTGTGTATCAAATGGAGACTGAAGCTGCCTTTTTGCCTTTTCTGTAGACTCTGCTCCTCTTCACTTGCATCAACCATCCCCATAATTTCTTCCCTTCAATTTTGCCCTCCTCTGAGCCAGCCACGAGCCTGTTCTCAGGAGGCAAATGGTCACTTCCTACAGGCAGCCACCACAGCAGGTAATAGCTGCCCTGGCAGTGGCAGTCTTGACAAAGGCCAAAGATGTGATGGGTCACAGGGACACTGCAATTAGGAATATTTTCAGAGCAGAGTCAGGTATAAGGGGCAATAGAAGCAGGGAAGAAGGTGTAGGGTGAGTATGCAGGAAACTTCCAATAATGCTGCACCCAGCCTGTGGGTCAAACAGAATGTTGCAGAGTCCTTCAGACTGGCACCTTTCAGTATTAAATGCAGTACATGTGTTGATGTACAGCCTGGAGGGTTATCTTACCCTACAGGTAGGCTACTTCCTGGTCAAATCTGTAGCACAGAGCAGGAGAACCTAAAGCTGAATGTGAAAAGGGCAGCTCCCAGCCACCTTCCTGGCAGAGCAGCTCAGAGACAGATTGATTGTAAGAGGCCCAGGGCATGCATTGGGCTGGTGGCTGCCTCAGCTCCAAGAATGTCTCTCTGTGTTCTGCTGTAGCTTAGCTCACACAAGCTTCCCATGAGATTGTCGTCTTACACCCTGTAACCACAGGGTGAGGACCAACTTGCTCAGCTATGGGTTTCACTGCTGCTGAGCTCCACTGCTAATCTTTCAAGTCAGATGGATTTCTTTTCCTGTGTTTAAAAGTAATTATGGAAACAAGAGGTTGCTTTCTGCCCCCTGGCAAGCTGCCATCAGGGCCCTCATTCTTAGCATGTGGGCATGCAGTGAGAAGTGAAGAGATGATGCCTCATCTCTTTCAGGCCTGGAGGCTGTGGATTTGCAAAGGGGAAAGTCCAAGTGCATGATCTGTGACAGAGTGTGTGGAATTCTGAAATAAAATTACTTCCCACAGTAACCTGTTGTCTCTGGCATGTTTATAAACAAAGGAATGTCTCTCTGCTTTCATCTCCGTGCATCACCTTAATGCTGATATAATTCTGCACCGCACCAGTGCTTGGGGACTGACTCGCCCCTTGCTGATTCACTTGCTTTCCCTTTGCAGCTCTGGGCACTCAGCACTTTTCAGCTTGTCTCAAGGGAGCAATCAGCTCTGCGCAGCAGCGTCCTGGCTCCTGGCAGCTTTCACCCCAATCACAAGGTGATGCGTAATTGTGGTGCTGAGCCTCTCATCCTCTCTCCCATAGTCTGCATGCCCAGACATGCACCTGTTTTTCATGTGGCTCCCCAGACTTCAGAGGCTTCCATGCCTCTGGAATATTAAACTTTCCTGTGCGGGCTCCCCCACCCTTGTTCAGTCACACCTTGTTTTTGTGTGCCAGGCCTCTCCCCTCCCAGATGCTCTCCTCTCTTATCCAGGCATCAACCTTGAGGCAGTGAGGAAGCTGCATTGTCAGGGGCCCGTATCTGGTGTGTTGAAGTTCTTTATAGTAAGACCGAGTTTTATGTGCCTGCTTGGGAAGGTGGAGTGGAAAAGCTGGATGTCAAAGTGTTAAGTCATGCTGCTTTTGATGGGTCCCAGGCTTTTTAATTCTTGGAAGACATACTACAGTGGCAACGTTGTCCTGTAAGACTTGTCTTAATGAGGACTTCGCAATTAATTATTTTGGAGAGTATTCTATGATACAAAGGGAGTCTACTATAAGTCTATCTCCAGCTTTTTTTCTAATATCCCTTGCCTGCATTGCTTTGTTTTTTTTTTCCTTTAATCTGTCCTGTGGTAGAAACAGATCAGATGAGATCAAGCACATTTCATGCCATACAGAGTCTTACAGGAGCAGTTAAAATAAGCTGCTTTGTGAAATCTGTGACAGGTATTAGCCCCTCAAGTTAAAGCCCCTGCAATGCCTAGAGCCTGCAATACATGGTTAATATATGCAGTGGTTTGCACCTTTGCATAGAAGCTGTCCTGGCATGAATAGGAAGGAAAGATCAAAAGGTAAGTATCTATTTAATGTAAAGAAGAAATAGTTGAGAGGAGTGATGATAATTATCGCAAATATGGAAAAAGGTGTTACAAAGAAGAGCAGAAGTAGTTCTCCAGGCTGCAGAGACTTAGAATCTCTTTGTTCTTAGCACAAGGAACAAACAGCTTAGGAGGAAAATGAATTTTGGAAAAAGCAAATATTTTGCCCCCTTTGTTACATAACCATAGTCCTGTCCTGGATATTACATTTTACTTTCTTTTTTTTTTTTTTTTTTTTTTAATCTCTTAATTTTAAAAATAAATACATAAATTCTAGCCTATTTTGTGTCTAATCTTAAACTAGGGAAGAAAGGATGACCGAACCCCAAAGTTGAGATTATCATGCTAAACTGTTGAACTGCATTAATAATGTTTCTTTTTTTGTTCCCAAATTCTTAGTGGCATCCATGGTTTTTTAAGGTTTATTTTAATACTCTAAAGTTTAGAAAAGCTGCAGACAGCTGCTGCTTTTTAAATTTAGTCTTATAGGGAAAAAAATGCCTCTTCCAAATTTTGGTTTCACAGGAAAAAGGGGGAGCCTCTTCCAAAGGAGGAGTTTCTCTTCCAGATAAGATATGTTTGCTCACTACTTGCACTATTCAATGGCTCACTGAATCTGGGACTGTATCTTGAAATGTGGGGCTTTGCCCACAGATGCAGCAAGTAAGAAATGCGAGATTCTACCTCCTAACAGTGAAACCCAGTATTGGTTTCCAGCCCTGGGAGCAGTGCTGTGGTCCAGACAATCAGGGCACTGTTTGAGATATCTGGATTTTATCTTCTTTATCCTTGTCAGGCTGAGTTACTATCTGAATTTATGATCTGAGGGATTCAAGAAATATCTTCCCCTCCCTTTTATTCTTTTTTTTTCTGTCTCCTTTTTTTTTTTTTCCCTTTTTTTTCAAGATTCAACACCTTATTCAAATAGCTTTCATTTAACAAATGAAATGTTAAAAAATTTAACAAATGTCCCTTACACAATCAAGGATAAAATTTTTACTAGCATACTTTGAGAAGGATAGCATTACTCACAAGTCAAGGACCCAGAAATGTGCTGGTGAGCAGGCTATTATTCCTTTCTTTGTAGTATGTGATCCTGTGGAATAATTTTGCAAACAATAAGGCAAAAGAGGGTGGTAAGTCCAATGGGTAAAGCAAGGAAGATCAGAAATCATTCTGTAGATAGGAAATGTTCTTGTCATTTTACAAAAAGCAAAGGGAGTGGGACACACTTTCTTTTTTTTTTTTTTTTTTTTCAGAGAGGGAGTTTGGCTCAAGGAACTCAAACTTCTCATGATCTTAATCTTTCATAAGTACTCATGCAGAAGTCAGTTTTGAACGAAATCACATTACACACACTAAAAGTTGGATTGATTTTTATTTTGCTGTGCTGGTTCTATTTCCCTGGCTCCTGTGGCTAAGTAGCTCTTTGATCTGTCTATTAACACTCAGTGCTAAGCTTCTCAGGGGAAGTAAATATATATAAATTCTAACCACGTTCTTCATGAAAAGCCTTCTCCATACAAACAATGGGCAAAAGTCGCTCGCTTGTGTTACTTGTTTTGTTTAGGATTTTCTTTTGTTAGGCAACAATTCCCTGGCTTCAGTGCAATTCCACCCTTCCCCTTCCTCTCTCTGTGGTAGAATTGTCACTGTTCAGAAGCACAGGGGTGATACTGACCCATAAGACATCGCACTGCAATGATCCTGGTCCTGTACAACCCTCTTGTCTCAGTCTGCTCAGCATTGCAAAGGACAAGCCTCAGAAGCAACAGACACAAGGGCACAGATGACAAATGATGAACTGTGTTGGCTCTTTACCTCTCCCACAAATGGGCATTACTTCAAAATTCACAGGGGCCTGGCAGGCTCCCTACCTCCCTCGAAAGGCAAGAAATAATTGTTCCTGGAAGCAGTATGGCAGAGTGACATTTTTGCCTTCAGATTCTTGAATTTATTTAGCACAGAGGACCTTGCTGACAGTAAGTACCACCTGTTATATGGATAATAAGATGTGAATCATATTTAGCTGCTGCTTGTTTGCAGCAGCAGTGAAGCACTGTCAGAGGCCTTGAGGTGCACGGGAGCCAAGGTAGTACAAGGCTCAGAAGTCCCAGAGGCTGCAGAGTTGCAGCTTCCACAATGCTCGTCAGAGAGCATGCGGGTAGGGGCCCCGCTCCCTGGCACTCACAGGGAGAGTGGTTTCTGCTGAGGCAGGGATGTGACCAAGGCACAAACTTTCTCTTTTCCAAATCACTGCCTGTGATTGTGAGAGACAGTAGAAGGCATCTAGTCTGGTGCCTTTTCTTCAACAAGTAGCAAAGAGCTTATCTTTTGGGCTAGAAACCTTTCTCCTCTCCCTCCCCTCCCACCCCCTCCCCCATTAAAAAATAAATTGTATTTTTTTTTCTTTTTTTAATGTAAAACAAATTAATGAATGAAGAATAATGCTTCCTGAGTCCATCACTTTGAACTGCTAAGGAGGATGTTTGTGTCACCAGCAGACTGGTGACTCCCAAGCTTTGTGTCCTGGGTCAGACTTACCCTTTTGTGAGCATGCCCTGCCTAGGGGAGACCTGTATTTCTGATAAGTGCTCAGCATCCAAATGTGTCTTACTGAGACTGAATGGCTGAGGTGAATGGCTCAAGTGTTACCTTCCTATATAGCAACAGCATTGTCTCAAACCCAGAGATGTCTCCTCTTGAAGCCAGGACATGGCCTCAACAGTCTCCCTCTCTGAGTGGCAGAAGAGCAGGCCAGCTGTACCTACCCAAAAGAGCTGCGCTGCTGTGGCTGGCTCCTGACAGACCTGAGTTTAGTCTCAAACCACTTCTCTCAGCAGTCAAGCACAGAAACCACCTCCCATTAAGACAACTGCAAAGCTCCCTCACGAGGCACCACAGCAATGCCAGTAAGAGGGCAGCTGGGTTGAGAAGCCACAGCACCTACTCGATATGGTACTTTGGCTGCAAAGTCTTCTTTGGGGACTATTATCCAGCCTGCCTATGGTCAGTCCACCTGTAACACACCTGAGGAGGCTCTGCTGAAGCCACCCATCAGTCCATGTAACAGTGCAGGAAGCAGAACAGGCTCAAAGTCTTCTGAAAGGATCTTTCTGACATAATTTGCCAAATCCCCTAACACAGAGGCCTTAGGAGGGAAAATTCCATTCCTTCAGGAAAAAGCTATAAACTCAATGGTATCACAATTGTGTCAACATCCACCAGGATTTTTTCTCTCCTTCTGTGTAAACAAATATATATTAAAACAGTACAAAGTCTGCTGGTAAATCACTGAGCAGCTGCTGCCTATGGAGAGTGGAAAATTATTGCTGAATAATGGCTGCAGCATTCCTCTCCAGGGACCTGGGCAGCTACAGCTTCATCTGAACTACTTGTTGTGTCAGTGTTCTTGCTGAAGCTGCCTGCATCAAAGAGATCTCACACACACCCAAAAGATCCCTAGAACTCAGTTTTATTTCACTTATAGAGTACACCTGTGCACAGTCTCTCTTTCTGGCCTCACCAAAACACTCTGACATGACACGAAGTGAAAAACAAATCCCTCAAAGAGCACACAGAGCACAGCCTGGTATTATCCTTTCACTGTGCGCTTCCCCCTCACCGAACAGAGAGGCTGAAATAAACTCAACCTTTCCACCTGCTTCAGCCGAAGCTGCTGGTTTGGGTGCCAGGTTCAGGAGTGCAGCATAACTGCTGCTGGGCTAGTACAGCAAGGGGCCCTCATGCCGACCGGACTAAAGGGCACTGACACTGAAAGAGAGCTCCACTGAAGTTAACTCACTCACTGGCGTCTGGGCTGAGATGCTGCAGTCTCATAATCCATATCTACTTGTCAGGCCTCAGCTCTTCCCAACTTCACATTGCAAGAAAATAAACAATGTGCATTGTCACTCTCCTCTTCACCGTTCTGCACAGAAGGGCACAAGACACCTGGCACATGTGACTCCAGCAGATGCTGGTTACCTACAGGGGGATGCATTTATGATACACACTGAGCACACAGTCTGCAGGGGGGTCACATCAACTATAGGCCCATGAAGAACAATAGTTGACATGAAATGTGTTCCTGTTCTTTTATTGCTTGGATAACTGGAAGGCTTTTGTTTGTGTGCTAAGCTGAGCCCACATGTGCTAACGCACATGAAGGATTATTCTTGACCCCCAAGCCCTTTCATCATAATAAAACAAGGCTGGACAATGAGACAACTAAAAATATCCCCCCAATGGTCTGAACAAAAGTCAGCACGCCCTCCTCTCCCTCCTTCACGCCTATTTTTTGCTAAACATCACCTTCAGCCAGCTGTAGCTTTGCTTAGGAAACTCGTGCTTGGGCAAGTTACAACTCACCTCCCTCTTACCAGATTTGGGTAATGTTTTTACTTGTGGCAGCTGGCCACAGCCTGGCTGGTTCTGAGTAATTAAACTGCTGGAGACAGGTATTTTGTGAGCTATCAGCATGTGCTTAGCATGTCCACATTTGTTCAGTAAAGAAAAATGTAGGTGGACAACCAGGGTTGTTTCCATAACTGTGTAAAATAATTGAACTGTAAATTGCAGATTTAATCCTCTTTTTTTATTAGTCTCATTTCTAATGTCAGGGATATCTACATAGCAGGATGGAAACAGAAGACAGTGAGGGAGTGGGTAAGTAGTGAATGATTTATTAGAGATTCCATTCAGTGTACTAGTCCAAAACAAATGAGGCAGAGCATATAGATAACTTGTTTTGTAGGTTATAAAAGATGGATCTTAATACCTCCCAGCCTGATCTTTAATCATACAGATTTGCTTTTTGATCTAGTTTAAAATGGAACATCTATAAAGCATCCCTAAAGAGCTTATGCCAGTGAGAATCTGGCAGAAAAGATCTTTCAGATATCTGTTTGTACCACATGAGGAAAGAAGAAGCAAGCACTGTGAATTACTCTGTGCTGTAGAGGTTGTAGGTAATTCTCCCTCAAAATTGCTCAAAATGTCTCTGTGCTTCGCCTCATTCCTCCCTTGTGTTTTCCTCATCACTCTGTCTCCAGGAAAAATTCTTGCTAGTCTCTGGAAATACTTTGTTCATTGAAGTGCAAGGTAAGGCTTCCCGAAGGGCTCAAGTTATCCCTCACAAGAATCCCCTCGAGGCTTGCCCTCACACTCACCCTTCTGCAAAACAGGCAGTGCCCCCTCCTCCCCAGCCATCCCAGCAGAGCCCAGGGCCATCAGAAAGCCCACCTGCTCCTTCTCTGGGGCACTGAGGCTCATGAGGGCCCAAAGCTCCCTGCCCAGTACCACCACAGCCATCATGCACTCTCTCAATGCAATGTCAGCCCACCTTCTCCCTGGCTGTGGCTTTCCCAGCACTCTGGAGAAGAGCAGACATCTCTGTCTCTGTTACTTTTGCTGGTGCCCCTCCTGGCCCCAGCGATACCCACTCCTCTCACCACCCTTGCTCCTCTGCTACAGAAGCCAGTGAGCTTCCCTGCCACTGACAGTCCCTGAGAGCATCCTATGCAGCCGGTCTAGACTGTGTGAGGGGATGTTACTATGGAAACATTTACGTCCTCTCGGTCTTTGGTGTGCTTACTAACAGCATTCAGCACGTTTGTCTCCTGTACTCTTGCTGGTGGAAAAGGAAAACCTCTTTTTCTTTGCAATGTTTACTTTAAAAAGAAAAAACAAAAACAAAACCAAAGAAATTATTAAAGCCCATATATTGACCTGCCATCCTAAGGAAGGAGGAGGGTGAATGGAGGAGTATCAGTTTTCCACCTCCTGGTGATGCTGTTTGGCTGGAGGTGGCTCTCTGCAGTGCTAGATTTATCAGGGCACTTCATTGCTTCCCTGCCAGGCCCTTGGCCTCTCTCCTGCAGCAAGCTCTGGAAGGGCAGCTCCTTTCTTCTGCAGCTGGCTCCTTGTTTCCGTGTCAGGATGGATCTTACTTATCCCAGGAGTTCCCTTTGCTGAAGTGTCCAGGGCTGGAAAATAACATCCACGGTGATAAAGCTGTTAATGTGACAGCAGGACTTCACTCACCATGCACACAAATTGGTGCTCCGTCAGAAGCCACCTTTATGTGCTGCAAATTAAATTTCTTCAGAGCTGCTCAGTCTCTAAGCCACACATGTATTATGTAATATTGAAATTCTTTTATACAGACTTTTGAGTTAGTAGAGTAGCTAGTAGTCCTGTGCTTAGAAAATACTTGTAATTTCTCTTGTACAAAAATTCCCAAAAATTGGTATTTGTGCTTTAAAAAGTGTCTTCTACCTTGGTTAAAAAATCTAGCCACAGTGGAGTATTTCTGACATAATATCTGCAAAAGAAGAAAGATAATTTATGAAGGAATTGGGGTTGTAGGTCATGAAATGATTTAACAAGTTATTCTGCAGTCCTGCAGCAAACTGGGAAAAATATGCTTTTCTCTAAATAGCTGACTTCTGGTTACTTGATTTCACTTTCTGGATTGGAGATTGTTACAGAAGATCTGTCTGGAACTCATAATACAGCCAAATTTCCACCTCAGTTCACACACGAAAGGGAAAGCAGGCAGCTAGGAAACAGGCAGATCTGGGTTAAGTTCCTCATTGCATACTTCATTTCTGCTTACGTGATTCTTGCGCACACATTCCCAGAGTCCTTTCAGAGAAATCTAGAATTATCTTTTCATTATGAAGGATTGGGTGTATATATATTGAGTGCAGTTCTGTTTGTTTAGCTGCTATTATGGTGATACAATCGCCCTTTTCACTTAAAGGAGGGGAAGGCAGGCACGGCAGTGGATGTGAGAGCTCTCCCTTAGCAAGTGAGGAAGTGCTGACCACCCATCCACACAGCCAATCACGCATTTAGCTTCTTTAAAAGCTGCCACAGCCTCTCAATTTTCCTTTGAAGCAAGATCTGCCTCCTCCGTAGTGTATTTATCAGAACAGTTATCTCAGACTGCTCAACTGCTACAATGGTGTTTTTTGGCATTGGAGGACATTTTTCTCTGCCTCCTCTATTTTAATGAGTAATTTCAAATTCTGTGGAAAGAAAGAAAGAAAGAAAGAAAAAGAAAGAAAGAAAGAAAGAAAGAAAGAAAGAAAGAAAGAAAGAAAGAAAGAAAGAAAGAAAGAAAGAAAGAAAGAAAGAAAGAAAGAAAGAAAGAAAGAAAGAAAGAAAGAAAGAAAGAAAGAAAGAAAGAAAGAAAGAAAGAAAGAAAGAAAGAAAGAAAGAAAGAAAGAAAGAAAGAAAGAAAGAAAACCAAAACCAAGCAACCAAAATAAAATAGCAACAAATCAACATGTAGGGAAAATTGCCCTTTTCAATTCAGCAGCCAGTGTGCACATTACAGATGTGGAATGACATACTCTGCTTTGAAAGTGCTAAGATCAGACTGCTAAAAGTAGAAATTGGATCACACTCTATCCTTGCAAATCATCAGCCAAGTTGTTTAAGACATTCTAGGCAGTTAGACCTGAGCAAACAAGGTGAAGGCTATGGCTGTACACAAATACTACTGTAGCCTTAACTGGAAAATATAAGAGCCTTTTGCAGAAGTAGCTGAGAGCAAGTTGAGATGCAGGATGATGATGTTCAAACGAGCAAGGTCCCACTGCAGCTCTCAGGGCTGATGGTGCTGTGAGGCTGGCAAGGTGGAAAATCAACTTTGTGATGCTGGCAAAGAGGAAAATCAACTTTTTGACGCTGGGTAACTCTGACACAGTGAGGAATGAGGGGTATTGAAACTCCCAGCTCACCGGAGCTGTCCAGTGCTTGTGTGACCCGACTAAAAGGATGATGAAGGAACTGATGCCAGTGGAAAACTGTTTACCCCTCTGAGTTTCCTGCTGTAAGTTGTCTCAGTGGGGGCCAAGCCAGCTAGTAGAACTGTTTAGCAGGAACAGGGTGGGGAAAGACGTCTGACTTCCTTCCTGGAAGCAAGTTGATTTGGATCAGATAAAAAGCAAACCCGCACTTTGAAAGCTATCCAAGGTGCCACTGGCCTTTGTAGCCACGAGGTTCTATAGGTGATCCATTAATGCTCACACCAGTCGAACAGTATTTGCACGGAGAACAGAGAAGCAACTGCATCAGCATGAAACTGTATGGCAGGAATGACATTTTCATCCCTCAGCTGTGGAATAACCAACTTCATTTTCGGCTCTTGTGTGGGTTGAAGGCACTAGTTAGACTGACACTCTCGGCTGCCTGGCGGAGCGGCTCTGCAGCTGGGCTCCTCAGAAGCCTCTGAGCGTTGGTACAGCCCCATGGCCGCTGAGGCCGGCAGGGTCCAGGCAGACGCCCTCCTGCACGCACACAAACACACAGCCCCGGAGAGCCCGTAATCAACACGCTCCATGTGGGGAGCATGCTGGGAGCGAAGGCAGCGCGTTATCTAAGGGAGCAGGAAGCCATGGCGGGCTGTCGCCGCCTCAGGGGCGCCATGCCAGCGCCTCAGCCTGGGCCGCAGCCGCCAGCTCCCGCCTGACCTCAGCGGGGCTTTGTGTGGGGAACAAAAGGGGCCGCTGGAAATCAAAGTGGAGAGCACACACACTGCTGCGAAAGGGGCATGTCAGGAAAAACGCAGGACCGCCGTGGGCGGACGCCACTTCTCTGCCCAGCTGCTCGTTCTCAACCTGCTCCCGGCATCATGCTTATTTCACCCACGCAGTACGGCCGCCATTTACCCGCCCAGCTGTTCCTTCCCCCGCCGCACGGTTCCTTCCCTCTCCCTCCCTTCCCCTCCCCTCCCTTTCCCCCCCGCTCCCCCCCTCCCTTCCCCTCCCCTTTGGTCTCCTCCGGGCACTGGCCAATAACAGCTCGCGGGGCACATGAACGACTCTCGTCCGTAGCCAATGAGCGCCGCCCTTCCCACGTGGCGAGCTGCGTGACGTTATCCGCGCGAGCTCCGCGTCTTTGTTACGGGTAAAATTCCTCCCCCCCGCCAACGCTGTCCGAGGGGAGAACGTCTTTAGTCGCTCCGGTCACGTGGTGCAGTCGCGCCCGAAATGGGGGCATGGGACGCGCATGTATACACAATATAGTCCGACAACGGCTGCCTCATCGTGTTGCTGTGGCGCTTTGTCGGCGCCTCTTGTGTTTACTCGTAACAGAACGGCATGAGAGAAGCCCAGAAAGACAGGCTGCAGGCCACTAGGTGCTGGTGACAGGCAAGTGACACTTGGCGGAAGGATACCTCATAATAGCAGCTCGTTTGGTGAGACGGCTCTATATAAGAGCGGAACGCCACCCTTGCCACCTCATTGTTTCCCGTCGCCGAGAGCAGAGAGTGTGTTAGTGGCCGTATCAGTGTACGTAGCGCCTTCCGCGCGGCGCGGATACGAGCAGCCCCCTTCCCCTGGCCGCCATGGCTCTTTAAGGCGGCAGGGCAAGCGGCGGCATCGGCCAGTGCAGCAGGCGCAGCAGCAGCGGCGGCGGCCTCAGCACGTCCCCGGCATCTGCAACCATGGCGTGAGTATCGTGTGTGAGCGACGGCTGCTCCCTCTCTTGTGTGTTGATAGGCGCCCTCTTAAATTGGGCTTTTGGGGTGGGTTTATTACCTGTGTGGTGTTAGCTGGTATCTCGCGGGGGGAGACACCTAGGTATACCAAAATAATACATATATTACCTGGTTAGGCCAAAATGGGTGCGAGGTGGGAAGATCCTTGTATAGCTCGGTATCCCCGAGTGCGGCGAGCGTCAGAAATAGCAGGAAATGCCATTTCGAAAGAATTTACGAGGAACGTCATGTTTCCTATCCTTCAAGAAACCTTGCTTTCAAAAAAACATTGGGTTTCATTTTTTTTTCTCCCGGGGATTTTCACCGGGGAGGGTTTCTTTGCTTTCGCGAGAGAAGGTGGTGTTGTACGTAAGAAAAAATGAGGTTTTAGAGCTTTGAGTATGAGGACTACGTGGTATAATCGCAGACAAATGAACGGGGTTTGTAACTCATCTGGCACCCGTACTGATATTAAATACTGTAGTGCAGCGTTAAGTCAGCCCCGGCCTTGAGGCGCACACCACTCTGCGGTGCTGGAGCCGTGGTGGAAACGTGGCACGACACAAAATGGCGGCGGGACCGTGAAATGGCGGCGGGTGGGCGGGGCCGGCCCCTGAGGGAGGCGGGAGATCCGCAGCAGCACAGAAATTAAGAAATGAGCTAATCTGTGAAGTTCCGCCATACTTCTTGAGGTGCCACTACTAGAAAAGGTTACTATGGACCAAATACTGACGAATGTAAGTTCTGTTCGCAGGTTTTTCACGGCACCACACAGCAGCATTGCTGTAGTCGACGAAAAGACCTACTTGTCTACATCCTTCGACGTCAAAGCGTTAAAAGCTGATGAAAATGAGCTTCTTGAACAACGAGATGCTGTTGGGGGATTCAATATCCCCCTTCAGCCAGCCGTGTTCGGTGGCTGAGGAAAGTCTGGGACTCATAGATGACTACCTGGAGGTGGCCGAGCCCCTCAGTTCGCATGGGTTCTCCAGCGACAAGGCTAAGGCAGTCTCCTCCAATTGGCTTGCTGTGGACAGTTTAGGCAACACCATAGATAGCAGCCAGGGTAAGGTATTACTTATTTTCATAAAGGGCATCAATTACATAATACCACAACGTTCCAGTTAAAAATAAGTTAATAGGTTTCTGTAGATCTGAAGGCAATCTCACATGCATTTGCCTGGGCTTGGAAAGAGTCTGTACTGCTTACCCTACACACAATTGCTGGCTATGGTGAAGGGCCACTTGTGTTGGCCTTGAAATAATACAGCAGCTGTCAAAGGTAGTGTTTCTTGGCAGAGGTTGAAGCAGAAAGCATGGTTGTATGTTGCAAATGTCTCTAAATTCTTCTGGTCTTTAAATAAGAGGGTTGGAATGTCACAAGAGCTGCCTACATTGTACCCTGCAGTTTTTAGGAGCTCGAAAGAGTTTTTTTTTTCTGATGGTTTAGTCTTTGTGCTAATACATGAGAGGAAAGATGCCGAGATGATAAACTTCTGGATTGTTTTCGATAAGCTTGAGTTGCACTGCGTGATGATTTACTGAAGTGGTAATTTATTTTTTGTATTGTGTAGAGGATGCCTTCTCTGGCATGGAGTGGATGGTGGAGAAGATGGATCTGAAGGAATTTGATTTTGATGCCCTGTTAGGTATGGAACATCTGGAAGCCACCGTCTCACCAGACGAGCTGATGGCCGCGTTGGAAGACTCGTGTGATCTATTTAATGCTACCATCCAGGAATTTCACAACAAAGAACTTCCACTGACAAATAATGTAATCACCCATCTCCCTGAATCCCCAGTTGGAGCAGATCCAATGGCCCCATTGGCTTCCCTTTGGTCTTTTCCCCTCTCCCCAGGGTCTCTGATTTCCACTCCAGACCACTCATTTAGTTTAGAACTAGGTAGTGAAGTGGATGTTCTGGAAGGAGAAAGAAAGCAGGAGTGCCCCACTGTTGTGGTGGTGATCACCAAGTCTGAGAAAGAAGAGGAGAACCACTCTGATGATAGTGGAATATGCATGAGCCCAGATTCCTACCTGGGAACCCCCCAGCACAGCCCCACCAATTCAGTTGGATCCCCCAATGGCAGCCAGTTCCCTGCAGATGCCCCTTGTGGCTCTGTACGATCCAAACCATACAATCATCCTGCAGAGAAAATAGTGTCAGCAAAGGTAAAAGGAGAAAAGAAAATAGATAAGAAGCTAAAAAAGATGGAGCAGAATAAGACAGCTGCCACGCGTTACCGGCAGAAGAAGAGGGCAGAACAGGAGGCACTGTCTGGGGAATGCAGAGAGTTGGAGCAGAAGAACCAGGCCCTGAAGGAGAAAGCAGATTCTCTTAGTAAGGAAATACAGTACTTAAAAGATCTGATAGAAGAGGTCCGCAAGGCCAAGGGCAAAAGAACTAGAGTCCCCGAATAGGGTAGTCAGCAGTGTTGTGTGCATGTATATAAGCTCCCTGCTAAAGCTGTGTATTGCTGTCTAATAAATAATTTTGTAGTAAATGTGCAATGATGGTGTGTGATGAGTGGTACCTATAAAACCAGCATGACTTGAATCACACCTGGGTGTAAGTACAAGCACAACAAGCTATTGTGTGTCTATAGAGCGCAGTGTGTCACTTGTTCTGGGTGGCGGATGCAGTGCAAGTGCACAGAGTGCTTTGAACTGGAGTGCGTCTACAGTGTTGAGCTGCCCCCTCTACAACTTGCCATATATTCTGAAGTGAGAGGGGATCACACTGAGGTGCCTCGGGGTTTTCAGTGGTTTTGTAAGCCCATTGGAACAACTCAGATTCCAGAGTCGATGGAAGACACAAGGTCAGTAATACCATGTAGTGGGTGGTGCTTATTTTTTTTTTTTTTTTTGTCACTGATGCCCCCATTTAGCAGTGCTTAATCCCTCTGGCATGAAGACATATTTTCTGAAGAGTTGGTTCCTTTTCACTTGCCACTAGCGTGGCTCCCTCAGCTGCTAGGCTCAGGTGCCTGGACATCCCAGCCCGGCTGGCACACACATGCAGTGCAGTAGAATCAGGGCTCCAGTCCATGCTGCAGTGGGGAGGGAAAAGGTCCTTAAGGGAACCTTGGAGAATGGTTTCTCCAGTTGCAGCCTGCTGTGGGTCCTGGTCTCTGACATTTGAGCTCCTTATGCCCTCGAGTTAGGGCTGCAGTCCTTCATCCCTGCTCCTTGCTCAAGACATGACCTGATGAGGGATAACAGCTGTGTGCTGGTATGTGAAAGCTACTCCAGCCGAATGGACAGTGCAGGTGGCTGCTGGCAGCAGGAGCCAATGGCTGCCACGGAGGGCTGAGTGGGCCGGGCCCTCGCTGGCATGTGTCTGTGCTTATGGCTGTGCCTGGGTGGCTGAGTGCTGTTTAAATGACAGCAAGGCTCCCTGTCAGGACTCCTGCCACACTGGGTGACGGGAGTGGAAAACTGAGACTCTCCCCTTGGTGTCGTAAGACAATTTGTGTAGTCTCAAACCTCTTGGGTAAGGGTACTGGTGACCGTTTATGAATGGGATGCACCACAAACTGGAAACTGCAGGCAGGGACAAGGGTCTCTGTTGTGGTTTAGGGGATAGGCCAGTGTAATAGGTTTCCTTTGAATTGGCTGAATCACCCAGGTTCGGGATGAGGATAGAGGCAGAAAAGCCACAAGGTTTTGATCAAATTTGCACTGGACATGACATTGCACTTGGTTTCAGTTAAGCCACAAGAAAACACAGTAACTGCTATCAGTCTATGAGCTGGTGGCTTCCCTGTGGGGGGGAAAATCCTCCTCCTCATACTGATCCCCTTTTCCCACCACAGGGCAAGCACTTCCTCTTCCCTTAGAGCCATAGCAACTTCTGCTTACACCTGGCAGTAGCCAGGGCTGAGGCATCACCTCCTGTGTTCTGCTGCCCCTTCTCAGTTCTCTTGAAGCCTGGAAAAATTGTCAGCACATTTATCTCCTCCCCACCCCACAGCAGGGCTGTTTGTGAGCCACTCGTGACTAAAACAAATTTTTCTTCGCATTTGTATAGTGCAGGTGGATGAGGTAGTGTCTGAGATGGCCAGTAAGTACATGATTCTGGTTTCTACAGCCCTGCAGAGGGTATGCAGGTGCAATTTCACTCACTCCAGGGAAGAAAGGATCAGAGCAGGAACAGGTGAGAAGGAATGCATGACACATCCATGCTGCTTTGCTCTCTGCAGCCATGCATGTGCTTTATAGAAGTCCCTGCAGGAGAGTCAGAAACTTGCCCTTAAAGAGCAGTCAGCAGGGTCAGTGCTTGCCGAGGCTCTCAGCTTGTGGCTTTGCAGAGGCAGCCCATATGGCAATCTCATGCAAGGCCTGCTAAAATGACGCTGTGTTTCCATACTTAGTAACTTAGTTAAGATTTCACAGGGGCTGGAGATCAGGGCTGACTCTTCTCTGCATCTTTTATCTAGACTTTTCCTCCAGGCTTCAGTTAGGCACAGCAAGCATCATGCTGCTTGGCTCTGCAGCCCAGCAGCTTGTCCAGCTTGCAGCAGAGCCAAGGAACACCCATCACAAACTACAGCCCATAAGGGTAAAAAAGTCTGATAGCCTCCTGCCTAATAACTGGTTTTATATTTTGCAAACCATATTTTGCAGGAATGCTCTCCTTTTTCTCACAGCCTCACAGCACAAATGTGGTTCAACTGATTACTTACAGCTTGCATAGAGCATGATACCATGTCCAGAATTAGATTGTAGTGCATGAAATGCAGGCTTTACCTACCCCTGGAGGAGCCTAGTTCTTCTATATCCTTGGAAACAGCAGAATTCCCCCAATCTGTGTTATGTAAAAGCTGTTTGAATCTGAAGTTGGCACAGCTGATGGGATTTCTGTCTCAGTTATTTTTCCTCTGAATTAAGGGCAGTGAAGCAGACTTCACATGCACAGTGTGCATGACCCTCAGGCTCCAAACCCTCAGCCAATTTTGCGCTTCGTGGTAAACAGGTGTCCAATATTCCCTCATATAATCAAACAACCTCTTACAGTTCACTGCTCACAAAGCCCCTTCTCACAAGCTTGTTTCTGCTGCTATCACAATATTTATAACTGCCTTCCTGTTCACTCTGCCTTTAGAGAGACCCAGGTGCATGCCCTTCTCTTTGAAAAGGAAAAGGGGAAACCATCCCTGCTGACAACTTCTTCACATGCTTTTGCAGAGAACGAGATGCACCTTTGCAGCACGCTTACAAAAATAAATACACGGCTGCAGTGTTGGGGAATGAAGAAAGAATGATGATAAAATCTTTCAAATAGCTTTTGCCCTGGCAGAAAGCCCAGAAATAGCTGCAAGGACAGGCTGTCCTTTGGGAGATGAATGTTCCTCCAGTGCTCCCAAGCTGGACTACAAAGAAAATGTGGCTTATTTTGATGCAAACAGTTTCACAAAGTGGTAGGCCATTCATAACCTTTTTGGGGGGGTGGGAAATCTATACATTTTTGGCCCAAAGAATACCAGTTTTCATTATCTTCCCATAAACTTAGGCCTTAAAAAACAAAAAGAAAAACCAGAAAAAAAACCCAAACAAAAAACCCCACACAAACCAAACAGGATCTCTATGGGAATATACAAAACAGAGAGTGAGACAGAGTTAATTAGCATAGCTAGCTTGATGCCATGGCATGGACAAACAGAACTTTGAAGATTACAGAAGATGGGATTAAAACCCTTATGGGAAAAGAGGAGATTCAATCAGCCTTCTGCAAGCAAAAGATGTTGTAAAATGTATGAGTTGTCTGTGTGATTTTTAACCTGATTATTGTAGTGGAAAATTATTAACCTTCCTGAAATGGTATAGAAGCTTTGTGAAAATCTGAGTAAAATTGGATCCTGATCACGAATCAGCCTCCCCATCTCTCTATCAATCATCAATAAATCTCCATTGTCCTTCCTATAGGCATAATTTCCATCTTGTGCATAATAATTTTTTCTCAGTATGGTCCAAGTAGCTTCTGGGGATCTCCTACCTTTCCCTGTCCTGCTGTATTCACTGCCTTGTCATGCAGTGCTGCACATAAACTCTTTTTACACTTCATTTCCAGTGCAAAGGCCATCTTAGGGTCTTACCATGAGCATCCCTTGCTGGGCCAGAACTGCTCACCTCTGCTGACTTCCCAATTGAAATGATTCAGGCTCTGTGAATTAACAGGAGAATTCAGCCCCCTGACCTAGGCAATACTATTTTGGCTGCTCAGATATCCCAGGTATGCTGCCCTTGCATTATTTTCAGTGCACTCATGCAGTGTAGTAAGTGAATGAAGTCATCAAATGAAGGAAGCTGGCTCCACCTACAAGCTCCAGTTTCCCTGTTACAGAGGTGCATGCTCCCCAAGTGATGGCCAGTGGCCTCTTATTTCTTCTTCAGCTGCTCTCTTCCTCTTTTGCACACACACACCCTTTTAAGGAATGGCAGGAGTGAGTTCCAGGCACAGCAGATGCATCAGTTTAATTAGTATAGGGCAGAAAATCCCCTAGTCCTGAAATTCCTCTGCATCTCCATTACAGTGTGTGGGCAGGTGGAGAAAGAGCCTTGGTCTTTGCCTCCCATTAAAGGAGATAAATCATCTTGCTGGTATGCAAACAGCGCAGCTCAGGACAGACCAGCTTGGCTACCTTACTGCTCAGCCCTCCCAACAGCTTATTCCTTCAGAAAAAGGTGTGTGTAACCCTTAGACAGCTACAGAGCAACCTTTGTGCTTTTTGTGTCCCCTGCCCCCACCAGTTAGTGGTTGTCTCTGTTAATCCTATTTAACGTAATTACAGATAGACATGCAAACCTTTAATCCCTCTCCAAACTACCAACCCTTCAGCCTGCCTTGGCCAGAGTTTCACATTTTGAGCTGTAAGCAGACAGTAGGCAGTCTGTCTTCTTTCACACTCCTCATTTCAACTTGAATTTGATGGGTCTTTGTGTCAAAATGAGGAACTTCCTTTCACTGTAACTTTCCTGAGTTATTCAGGATCCTGCTGCTGTGCACCGTTTTTACAATAACCAGTCCCCTTCAGGAACCTGTAAGTTCTGTAGGTGCTGATGCTGTGTTGATCATCAGCAAGACTGAAATGTAAGGCAGTCATGGAATAAAAAACCCTGAGAGTATGATTGGCTAAGGTTTTTAGGACCCTCCCCCAACCCCTTAATTTACCCCTACAGCTTTTTCAGTGTTTTCAATATAATTTGCCTGAGCAAGTTCATTAGCAGCCATGTTCATTACTGCTATGTCATTTCACAGGGAAGAAGTTGGTGTCCTGAACAAACATGTTTTCTTGGTTTACTTTTGCAGTCCTCCTCTCTGACACACACATAGTGCTGGTAGTAGCTGTTGTTGCTTTCTCTGTTAAGGAAGTTGAGACTTGCTGATACAGCAGAGGCTGTATGGGCTTACATTAATTTGTACCCACTGGAACAAATTTCTTTTTTTTGCTTTTCATTCACATAACAAGGGAGCAATAGGCCATTAAGAGGCTTGATGAATCTTATTCACATTAAGCTGGTTCAAGGCTGAGCATCTGGGAACTATTCTAAACAGTTTCCCTGGAAAGGTTCTACCACGCTAATAACACTCCAGAGCTTTTATTTGCATTCATATTAAAGCTGCTGCTACTGCTGCCCGTTCTGATTCCCTGCAGTGTGTGGGTGGAGATGCCCTGTAAGATGGCAACCTCACCATTCCCTAGCTCAGCTACCTCTATTTTCTGCTGCAGGATGCTCAGCTGGTGTCGCAGAGCTGGGAAGGGAGCCAGCAGCCTGATGAGCTCAGTGAGCACACAGCGTTGGCCTGGCAGCAGTGGGACACGTCCATGTGCTGCCACTTGCAGATGTGAGGGAAAGAAATGCTGTCCAGCAGGTCTAAAGGTTGTTGTGGCCTGCAGCCTGTCAGCTTCCAGCGTGGGAAACAGGTTGGAGGCCAGCTAGGAAAAGCAGCTACAGCAGCTGCTGCTTCCCTAACCCCTTCTTGTCTCTTGCATTGTGCAGAGAAGTCTGGCTGCAAAGAGCAGAGATCACAGAATCATAGAATGGTTTGGGTTGGAAAGGACCTTAGAGATCATCTCATTCCAACCCTTCTGCCAGGGACACCTTTCTCTAGAGCAGGTTGCTTGAAACCCCCTCTTGCCTGGCCTCAAACACTTACAGGGGTGGGGCAGGTTGCTCCAAGATAGCCTCCTACTGGGGTCACAGCCCACCTGGCATCCTCTGGGCATGGCTAGACAGACAGCTGGGAGTATGAGAAGGTGCCTGGCTTTAGCTTAACACCAGGCACGTGCAACAGGCTGGTACCTGTTCTTCCTTCTCCTTTGAAGACCTCATGGGGCAGCACCTGTCCTTATCCACCCAGTATTCAGGTGGCATTGCTCTTCTTTCCTAGGAGCTCATACCCTGACAGAGAGGGGGAAAGTCAA
The DNA here is from genome assembly GCA_013398615.1 of Brachypodius melanocephalos. Classification (NCBI taxonomy): domain Eukaryota; kingdom Metazoa; phylum Chordata; class Aves; order Passeriformes; family Pycnonotidae; genus Brachypodius; species Brachypodius melanocephalos. Next base: position 3,423,218 of record VZSR01003524.1, on the reverse strand, counting down.
GGCTACATGTTAGATCTTTTCCCTTGCAGATGGTACCTCTAGAGCCACCATTCACTTCTGCTTCTTTTTCCTTCCTCCCACAAAATAGAATTTAATTTATTTGCGAATACTGTTGACTCTACAATCAAGGTTAGTTTCAAATGGCAAAATTCAGTCTGCCAGGTAGCTTTACTCTCCTTGACAACATAATGCCTCAGGAAGTATGTTGATAATTTGTGTCGGCCCTAATAGTCTTTCCAATCAGTAATGAGAGCTGCCACCCAATTTTGAAACTCCACTAATCTCGGTGTTATTATCCATATGGAGAACTGCTCTAGGCCTCACTTTAAAGTTCCTCATAAACTTTGAAAGAACAGCTTTCCTGTTGCTTACATTTGCAAACAAACAGGCTGGGTTATGTACAAAGAGAGCAAACCGCATTACCCTCCTGCCCTTTTCTGGAGCAAGGAAGGATGCTTTTGCTTCCCTTAGCCTGTGGGAGAAGGGCCCAGGAGCTGAGCAACCACTGAAACAAGGGTGCGTAGGAGGAATGGGTAGAGGAGGAGCAGGAGAGGACATTAAAGACTGCTGTAGGGTCATGGGAAATACCAAATACTGAAGACAAAGGCTCAAAACAAAATAACACCCCAGAAATCTACCTCTCTCAGTCTAGTTGTGGCACAGCCAGCTTCTTCAGCTAATTATCCTCATGACAGTTCCACATAGAGCTGCTTGTGTTAGGCCAGCTCACATGCACTGCAGCAGGCACACAGTTCAGAAGTTTTAGGTAGATGTGCTAAATATACATTTTGCTCACCTATTTTTTCAAACAATAGTGCTTCCATTCTTTTAATAATTTTTTTCCTACATTTTTTACTTTTTGAAAGCAAAAATAAACTTTAAAAACGGAACTGTTCTTTGAACTGTTCCATATTTACCATTTTTGGCTGCAGATAGTTGAACTTGATCCTATTACAAGAAATCCCCTCCCACCTGCTATTACCCAATTTCCAGTACATTCACGTACGTTCACTATTTACTTCCCCTCTCTGGATCTCATACATCCAAGTGACCTTTCCTCCTATGTAGACAAGAGGAAAAGAACTCAACAGAGGAGGCACAGACTTAAGAGGACAGCACCAGGAACTATAATCAGAGGGCAGGGAAAGGGTAAGTGAATTCCTGCCTGTGCTGGCATCAAGCAGCTGCTGCTCAGGTCAGACAGGCCCCTTGTAATCAGCTCCTGAGCTTAACCAGAGCTTGGCATTAGTCCTTTTCCTTACCTGTTTTTTTTTTTTTTTCCTAAGGGAACACATTTCCCATCTTCTTAGGTAAGGGGCAGGAAAAGGCAGTGGCAGAGCTCCCCAAAAGCACATTTAGAGTGGTTTAGCGAGGAAATTTCTGGAACAACACTCCCACCTGCTGGGCCTTCTGTTTGTTACAGCTCAGAACTTAGTGGTAGTCTGAGAGAAAGCAACTTCCCTTCAACCCAGCATCACAAGCTCAGGCTCAGATTTTAATTTGATGCTAAGACTAACATCTGTGTCACAAGTCCTCCTGGCTACAAACCCGGCAACACTCAGCAGTGCTGCCCTGCTGGCATGGCTAAATCTTGGTGGGACACTCTCCTATAAACATTCAAAGGACAATTTTCTCCATGTGAGAGCCCCTCCTTGGAAAGAAGGACAATTGTGAGTAGCCAAAATGGAGGAGTCACCCCCATTCCAACCTGCACTCTTTGAAGGCCTAAGCATGTCAGAGAGATGATTTAATATATGTGTTAACATGAATTGGAGAGGCCATTCACACTGAGTCATCTTAAAGAGCAGAATGCTTGGATCACAGCAGTGACACGGTTAGTTTTCATCACCTGTCACAATAATCACTACTACAAAGGCGTAGAGACAGTGTCTGCAACAATTATTTAATCAAATGACATACAAAAAGGTATTGCAATGACTGACAGACCTGACAGGGGCTGTAATAAGAACCCAAACTGCAAGGTTATTCAAGTTTAACAGTCTTTCAAAGCATCCTTCCCTTCTTAATGCTGGTCCAAAACATTTCTCCATTCAGATACAGGACTTTCAATGCTCCCTGCCAAATTACACTGGTAGCAGGAGCTTTATGTTCTGAGGAAGAAGAAAAAGATTTTTATTTGGCTTGGTCCACCCTTCTACATCAAGAATGCAAGATACATTAGCTGCAGGAAAATAATTATTAGGACAACACACTTCAGAGCCAAGAGCACCTCTGTGGCTTTAGCTGGCCAGTAACAAGATCTGCCCAGATGCAGAGCTGCTCTGCAAGTCCGATACAGAGGCACTCGCTGGTAGAGGCACATCCCCCATGTGCCATCTCAAACACACTAAGGAAATGCCCAGGCCTGTGAGCCAGACTGGAGAAGCTGCATAAAGACTGGAGCTGCAAAAATCCCTGTCACGATGTTTACGGGACCCCAAAGTATTCCCTTTCAAATTTACGGAAATCTTCCTCAGTAAACACAGTGCCTTCGGGCTTCTTCTTTTCTGTCTTCTCTGGAGGCTGATCTTTGGACTTCCTGCCTCTGTTCTGAGCAAGAACCTTCAGACAATACAGAAATGGAAAAAAACCCAGTCATTGTTATCCAGACCAAACCACAAAACAGTGATTTTTCAAGCTCACCTGCAGCATCCCCGCTGTTCTACAAGAACTCTGCTATTTTCCAGAGTGCCTCCAAAGAAAAGTGATGTAACCACTCAGTAACCACTGATGTTAACCAAAGCAGGTCACTGGGACAACAGCAGATACCAACTTATTATTTGGAGTCAAATATAAAAACTATTTTCTATTAATTGTCACAGAGATAAGAACATTGATTTAATTTCAGAACTTTCTGAAACTGTGACTTTCTTTTTTATCCCCTCTCTCCATGACACAAACCAAAAAAACAACAAGTTGGTGGAATTCCCTCAGCATTTTCTAATACACTGTCACCTCCTGTCACAATTTTCAGACTGAGGAACACTGGCCTAAACCACTTTGTTTACATAAGTTAACAGCCTGTATCTCATAAAACCAGCCCAAGATTTTAGCACTGTCAGCTATTCTTCTCTTCAAATCCTGGCATGAGACTACCTTTTGGAGAAGACCATTCAAGAAATTCTCAAGTTATGAGAAACATGATTTAAGAGGCTGAGTAATTCCTATTACATGAGCCAGCAGCACATCTGGTTCCTCGTTAATCAGCCTCCAGCTACAGAGGCCAGTTTGATCAACAGAAAGGAGAAGGTCTGAACCAGGGCATCTCTGCCAGCTGAAACTATGAAATATCTTTGGTAATTAAGAAAAGCCAACAGCTGGGTGGCATTCCTGCCCATGGCAGGATGGTTGGAACTGAATGATCTTTTAAGGTCCCTTCCCACCCAAACAATTCTATGATTCTATGATTTTGACTAGTATCAGGGAACATCATAGGGAGCAACACATCAACCACAGTTTTTAAAGCTTAGTAAGTAATTTTGCCAGGCCACACAGAAATCCCTCAAGGCTATCTGTAGACAAAAGCTTAACTTGACTCTCTTGTGCAAGGGATAAATCTAGAAGATCCAGGGATGATTCCCATTCACATGTTGGAAACAGACCCCCCTCAACAGAAATTACAGTCTTACTTGTTCTGTGACGGTTTTGTCTGCAACAAGTCGTCCCTTTAACATGTACTGCAGGTTTTCTCTCAAGTGATTCACAGGCTTCTTCTTATGGTACTCCTCTGGGCCAAAGCAGAAAGAGACAAAATGCATCAGCTGCTCATCCAGGCAGCTCACAAGGAGAGTCATAGGAGGACCAGAAAACCCCGGGAGAAAGATACGGCTACAGCTCAGGGATAGGGGTGCGCCCACAACTGAGGCTGTGTTTAAGTGAGCGACACCAAGAGGGCATGCAGGAGGCCGGGATGGGACGGGAGGGGATGGAATGGAACGGGATAGATACAGCGATCGGCAGCGTGGCTGCGGGACACCACAGGGGTGCCCGGTGCGAGGGCTGTGGAGGGGTCAGGACTCACCTATCGCCGACTTCACGACTCTGCCCTTGACCGTGGCCTTGTTCCTGCCGGGCTCCGGTGCCCTCTTCCTCCGCCTCGCCGCGCCCGCCGCCCTGAGGCCGGCCCGGCCTCGCTGGAGTCCCGGCGGCACTTTCGCCCGGCCTGCAACGGGAAGAGGGACGGAGTCACTGCAGCCGTACCGGGGAGCCCCATTCTGCCCGCCCGCACATTCCGGCCCCGCGGGCTCACCCGGCGGCTCCAGCAGCTCCAGGCCGCGCCGCAGCAGCGATGCCGACATGGCCGCGCCGCGCTCCCGCCCGCCCCCACAGCGCCCCCCCGCGGCCCGGCGGGCACTCGCACCCCGCCCGTGAGGGGCGGCTGCGCCAGCCCCTCAGACTGGGCAAACCGGGGCCGGCAGCACGGGGACAGGCTTCTGCCCGTGTCGCCCGGCCATAGGACACGCAGCAGTGGCCGTGAGCTAAAACATAGGAATTTCCACCTCAAAACGAGGCAGAACTTCCCTGCGTTTAAGGCGGCAAAGCGCTGGAACAAGGCTGCCCAGGGAGGTCGTGGAGTCTCCGTCTCTGGAGACATTCAAAATCATCTGAGTGTGTTCCTATGTCATCTGCTCCAGGTGACCCTGATTTGGCAGAGACGGGGGCTAGATTATGTGAATATCAAGATAGTCTTAAATCAGGATGTTCTTTGATGCAAGATTTTTGAATACTTTCAATGCTAATCAGCAAGAGAAAAAGACTTAATCGGACGGAACAGGCAGCAGCCAGCATCTCTTAGTCAAGGACATCCAGGAACTAACAAACTTTAAGGAGGTAGTAAGTCGAAATGTTCTGTGTCAATAGAACAGATAGCATTTAGTACTCCTTACTCAACGAAATTTTGGAAGTAACAACCTTTAAGGATGTAGTAAATCAAGATGTTGATGTATGTCTATGTGTACATTGCTAACTTGGCAAAATACTCAAGGTCCGTGTATGTTCTCTATTATACTAAAAGTCCTGCCTAAAGGTCAAAGAGACCCCTGCCCAGGTGAAGGCTCTTCCCCTGAGTCTGCACAGAAACTAACTGGGGTTACGTAGTTACTCCTACTAACTCATCACAACACAGGGGCGGTAACTGGAAAGTTACAAACCCTGAATTTCTAGGTATAAATGATGGTGTGGAAAGTCTGGTGGGTGTGCTTGCTTTGGGGAATGTCACTGAGCATCCCGGCTTACACAGCTCTGAAACAAATAATCAAGTCTCTCCTAAGTGTGTAATTAGTGGCTTGTTGCACACCGGGTAGCTATTGTGATTTTGTGGACAACACAAGGGGTGCTGCCATCACAAGGGTCATCATGGGCCAAGAAGAAATGGGATGGTGTCATATTTTCTCTCAACAAGGCCCCAAAATCTACATTTAACTGTGCTAGACTCACCAGGCAGAGAGGTTGACTCTGCCGTAATTTGCATCTATTATTCAGGGTTACTTTAGTCTATTTGTTTAAAGCTTTCTTCTCCAGTTTTCACCCCTCTAGAGACGTCATGCTAATATCTGCTAAATTTAGCTATCATTTGAATAAAGCTTTTTCAATTATAGCCAGTGCTGCCAGTAACAAGCTGAAACTGGAGGAGGAAAGAGGTTTATTCTCACTCAGACATGTCCTGCAGGGAGAAAGGGATACAAATGGCTCTCATTGTTTCTCCTAGTAATGATCTGTAACAGGGACCAATACCTCAGTTAAATCTCTGTGTATTAAAAGACAATAATTCTCTGGAAATTGTTCTCCAGCCCCTGTAGATGTCACCTCAATGCCTGTCTTTTATTGTTCCTTCTCTTCTGAATCCCTCCCTGGATGGATACCAGCATCCTGTGTCAGTTTCCGCTGATGCTGCTAATACATTTTTCTGGACAGGGCTTACTTGGTTCCTATTCCTGGCTTCAGAGCTGGGGAACATTAACCATTTACATCTAGTTCAGCATGTCACTTCTCACTCTTATTTTTCCCTTTAATGAGCTTTTAAAAAAATATTTGGAAGAACAGTCACTGGATATGTAATGCAGAACACTTCTCTATTTTCTTGTTTTCTGTTAGTAGCTGGTGGAAGATTGAACCTGCTCAGCTCTTATTCCCTGCCATATTCATTCTTCCAGTTGCATAAATGCTCACAAAGTTACAAAGAGGTTATTGCAGCTTTGTGAAGAAGCTGAACAAGCCATGAGTTAACAGCCTATTGCTGAAATTGAAGAAAGCAATAAAGAATATTATAGTCAGCAGAAAAGCTGTTACTGCTTGTATACTCATATTGTCTTCATCTTGGTCAGAGTGAGATAAACGATAGCTGCCAATGCTATGGGGAAGGTATTTTCAAAAATACTTAATCAGTCAAACCCTTTCTTTTAGCCCCTAAAATACAATTTACAGGTTCTGTGTAAGCTGTTCATGGTTTCATATTGCACAGTATAGTCAAGACATCTTATTCTCTCAATTAAACACTATATTTGTATAATTTATTAGGAACACCTAACACATTGTTGCACATGTTTTTTGTAAGAACAGTGCAACCTCATAAATGCCTTATGCAGGATGCAGGCATCTGATGCAAAACCATCTCTTGTTACCAATGCTACAAAACACATTTAACAAATTAGTGTGATAGAAGCTGCACTGATTTATTATCCTATCCATGGATAGGACATATCCCCTTTTCTACCTCAAAAGTAAACCATTACCATCTCATTTCCATTTCTGTTGTGCCAATTAATAACGCTCTCAGTTATGTAGATGTCTCAGAAAATCTGACTCCCTTCTTATTAAATACCTTCAGTAGCAAGGACCCATAATACAGGCAACTCCTCCTTTGACCAACAAGGCTGCGTGCAGACCTGCTGTGATTTTAGTCAGCAATTACCTGCAGAATAAAATTTAATGAGCACACAGGGGTCACTTTGCTGAAGAGGGAAGGCAAGGCACTTTCTTTAACTGCATTCACAGTCTCCTGCCTATGAGTCTGGTCAGGTTCTTGAAACTGGTTAGTTCACCAAGAAGTTAAATGGATGAACACTTCATGGTTTGACATATTCTCCAGGTTTGGATCTGTTGCCAAAGACCATGGTCTAACCTAGGCCAGGTTTTTTAACACTGTGGGGTTTTTAACACTGTGAAATCATGTACCTATCTTTAATACATTACATTTCTTCAACTCCTTTCAACAGGATCTGGCAGCTTTTCTCAGGGCATGATCATTGCTGCTTCTCCTGACTGCACTGTCCTGGCAGCTGTGCTTGGCCTTACCAGCAGGATGATTACAGCATTTGTCCTGTTTCTGCCGGGTGACTCTAGTACAAACAACACCCGCCACACTCCTGCACACAGAGCTCAGAGTCCTCCTTTGCTCTTTGACCTTAATAGAGAATTATGCTCACATCTTTTCCCTGCAGTGCTAAACAAGATAAATTTGTTGGCTTATATTAGGAAAGTAAAATCATCTCTTAATATGAACTGGGTTTTGCCTATATAGTATGTGTGACTTCTGCTGTAGCTATAGAATGCAGGCATTTTTATCATATAATGTCTTCTCTATATTGTAAACTGTAAAATGTCCTCTGCTGACCTTAGTTTAAGTCAACTACTTGTTTCTGATAAATCTGCTTTCTGCTGAGCACAGTATATGAAATGCTGTATTTCTCTTTACAGGCACTTTCTTGGCTTTATCACTCTCTCAGTGGTGATATGCTCTTTGTATCATCACGATATATGCATTTAACTATGCCTTTCTTTTACTCAGTCACTGTTGAAAGCAGCTGAGCAGACCCTACAAATAGCTTTTTCCAGGCTAGTGTGTACTATTAAAAAACTTAATGTTATGAGACTTTGTCTATGTTAGTACAAAAAAAAAAAATATATATATAAGTATTTCGTTGTAATGTTTTAAGGCCTCTATTCAAATTAAAATTTCATTCAAGATGTGTCACCCTTAGTTTTACATGTTTCAATCTTGTTGGTGAACATCACCATCACTCAAAAAACTCCTCCTAGAGGAGAAACTATCTAAACATCTCATTATTTACATAAAAAGTGTGAAAACTCTGCTCCAAGTTCTATAAAATCAGAAAGCATATGAAAACATCAGAAGGCAAAGTAAAACATGTAAAATCAAGGACAACAAAGATGAATAAAATTAAAATTTCATCATTTTGCAATCCCTCAAAAATCAGTTCAGTTTGCTCTTTGAAGCAATTTGGGGACAGAATTAATGCCAAATGGTCTTCATTTAAATGTATAACATCCAAATAAATCACTATCCTAGAGCCTGAATAATCTAGGTGGCAAAAACCACAGGTGCTGCATTTCAGATTGAGAATGCCTTTCTTTTTGAGATTTAAGCTGTCTTCGAAAGCTTCCTTGTTGCAGTGCACTAGTCTTGTGGCTGGACAGATAAGTTTGGCCATCTCAGACCCCCAAACTTGACCAGCCTAAAAATAAAACAAGTACCTAAGTGAATGACAATGGGATGAATTTGGACTCAGAGACCTCAACCAATCCCTTCCAACCCTAAATGCAGATATATCATTGGCCAGGGAGCTGGGCAGGGTTAAAACTCAGATCAATCCATTGTCTAGATCCAGGAGTTTTGAACTCTCTATCTAAGAAAGATCCAAACAATAAAATGTGCTGTTTGTTGAAAACTCTCAGTGAGTTTGAGTCATTCTTGTCTCCAACCAACGACCCATAACATAATACTTCCTGGTGCTAATGTTCCTGTTTTATAGCTTTTTAAAAATCTCATGCCTCAGTGGGTAGCTGGGTTTTCAAGTACTAAATAACCCAGCCTACAGATCAGTTGGAGTTGTAAGTAACTTCCATATGTGAGTATTATCAGTTCATTTTCTGCTTGCTTTCTTATGGTATTGAGAAATGGTATTTTTTCCTGCTTGAATATGCAGATAAAATTCCTGGCTCATCTTGGAACAACTATAATTTCCCTGTTATTCTGGGCTTTGGAATACATCTGATTTAGCTTGTTCCACCTTATTATTCTGTATTACACGCTAACAAAGAGATACCTGATATTCATGTCTGATCATACTGCTGTCTGTGGCAGTTCATAGTAGCTGTCTGTTTGCTCTTACTTTATGTTCCAGCTTCTGGATTCAGGGGGTTATGTAGGAGTCTCAGTCTGAAGGAATGTTGTGAAGGATGTAAGAAAACAGAAGCTAAGGGCAGCATTAGAAGTAAAATATAACAGTCACAAGCATTTATTTAGTTTAGGACTTTTTAAAAAACACCAAGTTTTTTTTTTTATTTTTTTTATTTTGGGAAATGGGATCCTGATGTCTGAACTCTTGGTATGGTCCACACTGACACATATATCTGTATTGTCTCTTCCAAAATGAATCAGACTGATTTTCAAGCTGATTTATAGCCGATTTTCACCTCAGCATGTTTCTTCACCTGTGGACTAGTGTGCTTTGCTTTAAGCAGCTGTCCAATTTTACCACTTACCATATTCTCTACTTTCTCTTGAACAACAATACCCAATGCTGCTGTCATTAATATTTAGCTCTGTTTGCCAACCTGCAAAGAGTTTGTGCTGTGGTCACCATTTCTACAAAGAGCCATGGATCACTGCCTGCCCTGTGCCTCAGATGCATAGGAACCTTTGTCCTTTAACAGTGTGACATGTCTTTGAAAAGCGATTTAACTTTCCAGCCTACTGAATTGGAACATGGGCTGGGCTTTGATCCATACACTTGCATGGATAAGTATTTAGTTATTTTAGACTGACAGAAAGTATTTTATTCTGGTTTTGTTTGTTTGTTGGGGTTTTTTTGTTTTGTGGGTTTTTTTTGTTTTGTTTTGTTTTGTTTTTTAATCCAGTGCAGACACCTGCATCTTCCATTCACTTTTCAGTGACCTGTTCCAGTTCACCAAGAATCTGGCTCTGCCTTGCACATGTTCTGTGGATAATGTTGGAGCAGGTTAAGATTACATCAGCTCCCCACTGTACAAGATGCTGTAGCAAGAAATGAACTCTGCTCCTGAACAAGCCTTCCTATACAGAGGAGATAAGGAAGCACAAAGATTAAGCAACTCACAGCATCCTTGTCCTCTACCTGTCGGATTTTTTTCCTCCAAATGGGAAGAGAGCAAGCATCAGTAGCTCTGCTGGTACTGTAAGAGCACACTTGGAAGACACAGGAAATATTTTTAGGTACAAAAAATGTTGTATTTGGGAAAAAAAAATCCAAACAAGCCCTTCTCCAGGGCTTAGAATACCAGAAGAAAGCGCTTAGATAGCAATAATTTGCATATAATACAGAGTTGGTGTCACAAGGTTTTTGCGGCCAGAAAAATGGGTCTTAGCATCCAGACTCACAAAAATGCCTGAAAGTCCAGCGCCGTCATACTTTCTGTTTTTCCCTGAAAGGAAAATTCTCTTCAGGAGAGTGTCTGCTGGTCTCACACATCTTCTAGAGTGGAGCAGGCAAAACAGTTCTGCAGCTGGAGGGGAACAATTTCTGTCTCTGTTTCCAACTGCTATCCTTAACTGTAAAAAGGATGAAGGAGTAAAAGGATCCCAGGCCTCAGAGTGATTGACTTTTCCTTGTTCCTTCTGTGGGCCATGGACATTGTTTCTGGATCTTTCTCCTACCCTCACCACCTAATTCCTGCAGCATTGGGTCTGAGAAAAAGTGGCAGACCTCACTGCCACTGTTTCTCTCAAATTGAAAGACCAAAACCTATCCTGCTGTAGTTGCTTTTCTTTTTCTCTGAGAAAATAGGAGAAGATGATAGAGATCCTTTGGAGCAGGGATGGGCCTGAGTGAACAAAATACAGGGGAGCTGTGGACCAGGAACTGCTAAATGCTGGAGAATAGGTGTAACAGATGGCAGACACAGGCAGGAGCAAAGGCAGGGCTTGGAGAGAGTACAAGTTTGCTTTGTAGATTTTCAGGCTAATGCAAAGCATTGTAGAAAGGTGAGTAAATTGTGCACAACACTTATTGCCACCTGTACATTTTGGGAACAACTGAAAACTTGAGAGATTTAGGCCCCTATCTTGCTTATTGGGGATCTGACTTTTTAAGTTTTGTGGTTTTGTGTCACTGGCACTGATGGATTGGAAGTTTAGAGCTGTTTCATAGAAGACTTTCCAGACTCTTCCAGGGTGTCTTCCCTTGTTATTTTGGAACTTACAGTTAGTTTGACACGACTTACATCAGCATCTGAGCCTCCAAGTTTACCAGGACCTTTGTTTTCCTTTTAAATCAGCTTCAAGCCACTGGACTGTTACTTGCTGAGTTTAGTTTTTTGTTTTCTTGCCTCTCTTTTTTTTTTTTTTTGTGCTTCTAGAATTGATCTTTCCTTTTTAAATTGCAGATTGACCTCTCTGGTTGGCACTTGGCCTTCTTTTGTTTCACTTTTGACTTTCCATTTACTCTTTATTCCTTCCTTACGTTGTTTGTTTCCTGCTTTGTGGCTTTCTTTTCTGTTTTAGTCAGAAATATAGGTCTTCCATGCCAGAATCTGAGAAATTCACCCCCCAAAAGTTCCCCACTGAATACAGAGAAAATGGACAGAAACTGAAATGAGGATTTTGGGGTAAGGTTTAGTATATAACATTCTTTAACTAGAGGGATTTATAAAAAGGCAGTAGTGGTTCTCTGTTCTGGAAATATTGTGGCCTTTGATTAAATAAAGTCTTGTTTCTTCCAAGAAGGATGTATTTCATCCCGGTTACAGTGGAATTAATGATTTCTCATGTAAAGAGCTTGGAAATACACAGAAAAGAGCGTGCATTAGAGCTGAGAGCTTATGTGTCCTCATACTGCATAGATGTGAAATTGGGGAATACCAGTGGTTGCTGAACATGGCTGCTTTCAGAGCAGTGACAATGAGGTGGAAGGCTCTGTGTTTTCTTCCCAGCCTCTCTGCTCCTTAAAATGTCTACAAGCCCCAGAGCTGGCTCAGAATGCAGCATAGTTTAGCTAGTTATACTTGTCATCAATTATTAACGGTTTGGAGACAGGAGGTGGGCTGGGGCCATCACGGGTTTTGCTGCCTTAGACAGGCCTTGTTAGAGGATGTCTGTGCTGCTTGGTGCAGAGCAGAGCCAGAGGAGCTGGAGCAGCATTGCCTGCTGCTGCAACTCATGCCTGCTCTGTCCTCTGGCCAGATCTTCCTGTGGCTGCTGCTGCGTCATGCATGTCCCTGCTTCAGTTGCTAAAGGTGGAACATCTCCCCTCCTGTTTCCCAGTACCTTCAGATTTGAAGGGCTAGATGTTTATAGCTGCAATATGCACTGTGGTTTCCTAATTTCTAGGATTTTTTCCCCCAGAATTGCTCAGAACTGCACAGAACAACTTGTGAGGCTTCTCAGATCAAGGGAAGATATTCTGTGCAATGGCTGGCATGCTGCATTTGTCAATGTAGTGTCAGGCCTCTCTCTCTGCACTCTGCTTTTGTAATTTTTTCTCTTTCCTTTTTTTCCCTTTCCTTCCTTTGCTCTCTCTCTCTCTAATAACTGTATTTTGTCTTTCCTTGTCTTATTCTCTGCTTCCTTGACTGCAGTCTCTTTTTACTGCTTTTGCTTCTCCAAACAGGATCCGCAGTTTCTGAGGCTGTTGGAGGGTTGGCAGTCCAACCTGACTTTTTACTATTTATTCTTGACTCCCAGCAGTTGAGTCTC